>VMDO01033904.1:0-17500 GCA_007922755.1 Pedetes capensis | reverse complement strand
CTTCACCATTGACAGGTGTGTCCCTCTAGAGGACCCATCCACCTCTTCACTCTCAAGTAGAGCAGAACACTGACTTCCCAAGGTATTGACTGACTCAAGCACTCAAGTCTGTGATGCTTATGTCACTGACAATCCCTACATCCAGGTCCTTCCCTAACTTGGGTTCTCCCTACCTTCTAACATGTGTCTCTGTCTCATCTCTCTGGCTCCCTGGTTACTTTCACCTGTCCTGAGAAGCCTCTCCCAAGCACAACTCTGAGTGAGCCCTGTGCTGCTAGAGAATCCTTTAGTGGTTCCCTCTTGCTGAATGAATTCATTCTAAATCTGTGTCTAAGAATCCATAGGAACCACATTAGTCTTTCTTCACAGTCCTCTTTTCTGTCACACCCTGTATGTTAAGCAGGAAGTTGCCTGATGATTTACCTCACTGTTCTGTTTGCATCATTCCTGCCCACAACACCTATGACATTTTCTGTCCGTCTGTGCATTCCACTGCTACTGTGTTCCTAAATCCTTGACTGAACATCCTTAGTGAGCAATCACCTTCCTCTTTGTTCCTTGCAGGAGCAAAAAGTATTCTGCCTCATGTGAAGGTTATTAGAGTACTTGGCTTGTCCCTCCCCCTTCACTCACCTCCTTTGGAACATCACTAGTTTCTCAGCTTTCAGGTCAGACATGTCCAGCAAACCGCCCTTCTCTTTGACGGCTGGGTGTTTGCGCACAAGCAGCCAGCCCACATGAGAGAAGAAAAAGCCACGACGAGAATTGTGGGGATCAGCATGTGTTTCTGAGAATTTGTGGTGGGCACGGTGATCTCGGGCCCATTCGTACACATCGTTCTGAAGAAACAGAGAAGAGCAACAGAGGCATGAGGCAGACACCCTCCTGGGAGATTTCTAAGCCTAGATGTCTGCAAGGGCCCAGGGCTCTCAGCCCGTTCTCACAAGTCCCTAGACTCTGGCTCCAAAGGAAGCACAGGGGGCTGAACAGTTCTGTACCCTTGCCCCTGAAGCTTACATGGAAAAGCACCTCACAGTCCTAGAGTACCTACCAGACATAACACTTAGGCTTCCTCATGGCTATTGTGTATGCAGAAAAATCACAGTGCTCAGAAAACTATCATTAGGAAAGAACTTTGCAGTTCTTTAAGGAAGGAATTTGAGATATGGTCTTCATTGGGTGTCCAATCCCTGAGCACAAAGTATGAGGCAGGCAGCTTTGAGGCATATGGTGCTGATCTGCGGTAAATGGAGGAGAAGCTCCATCTTTATGCCTTCAGAAGTAACATGTACCCCTACCTAACAAGGCCAGCCTATAACTCTTTAACTATGAGCACTTTTCAAAAAGGCCTCTGGGATTGTTTGGGACACTATACAACCTTTCAACAGTGTACCAGTATATCTCTTCCTACCCTCACCCTTCCAAGAACATCAAGAGATTTCAAGGATTAAGTTGCTAGGTCAGAGATTGTTATACAATGTGGTGAGTACCTCAGATTTCGCCAACACAGAGGGGACTCCTTTGGTTTCCTATTTTCCTCTACCTTAAGTTAAGCCACATAACCACTAGTTATCCTGTGCCTACTGCTATAACTTAATAGATATGAGAATCCTTTTCACTAGTTCCCTTCCTTCTTTCTCTGCTGTACACTTGCTGCCTGAAGAAAACAAGACTTGTCCTAGCCAGCTTGGCAGTCTCACAGAGGACCTCAGTATTGACCTCTCTAAACTCTCAGTGACTTAGTTTCTTCAACTGTAAAAGGTGATAATAACAGTATCTACCTCCTAAGAGCCTGCAGCTGTAGCTCTGTGGCATCCGATCCCGTCAGATCTCGGAAGCTAGGCAGGGTCCGGCCTGGTTAGTACCTGGATGGGAGACTGCCTGGGAACACCAGAAGCTGTAGGCTTGGGAGAAGGACCTGGCAAACCCCTCCCAAAAATCAATCTGCCATTGAAAACCCAATGAACAGCAGAGAAGCACTGACAATAGTGTTTCCCCTGTTGTACAGAGGGTCGCTATGAGTTGGATACCGACTCGACGGCACCTAACAACAACAACAACCTCCTAAGATGGTTGTGAGGATTTAATCAACTAACCATGTTACATACCTAGCACAGTGTCCAACACACAGTGCTATAGAATTACTTGTTCTCTTGTATCTATAGCAACTTGTTCTCTTATATCTATAGCAACACAGTTGCTGGGTCTGTCACACATCACTTTCAATCCCATTGTGTTCAGTCCTAGACTGTTACTTTAAAGTATGAGTTTATCGTACACTGACTGTCCAGGAAACTAGGGTCAGTGTCTGATTCTTGTACCATAGTCCTCTATGCCAAAGGACCACATGGCCATACTGTGAGATAACACGGGGACTCTGGGTTGAAAAATGACCCTATGCCTTGAGAGCCTTTCTTCTTAACCACCTGTTTTCCCTTCCCAGTGACTCAGAAGTACCCAATGCTTGGTGGACCTGAGACTGAGCCTGCGCTTGAGGTGACCACTGGAGATTGGCAAGGCCAATGAGTGTCCTGCTGGGGCTGCTCTCCTCCATTCTGCTCTGGATCAGATAGGGTGAGATGCAAGAGCTGAGCAGCACAAAACTCTTACCTGGAATGCCATGGTGTTGGCAATGATGAGGAAGAGTCTCAGGGGCAGTCGTGCTTTGTAACTTCGGTGGCTCCACAGGCGATGAGCCCCAGCTGTGATGCCCAGGGCACTGACTACGTAGTAGAAAAACACTGTAGGACAAGATGGCAGTGTTATCACCAACAGGCAATTTCCACTGTGGGAAGTCTATCAAGGAAACTCCTGAAAGAGGCTGCCTCTTGCTTAGGCTTGGAGTGAGGATCTGCCTTCCCCCTAACCCTAGGGATGTCTTGGTTTCTGAGACTTCATAGCTTTTACTATTTGAAAAAATACTATTACCTCATAGCATCTCCTTCTGGGAATTCACATAAGCTAAGGAGTTCCAGCACAAGATGAGGCAGGAAATCAGGGCAAGGAATAGGCTCTCAGCACTGTTCCACTCCTCAGTGTCAGCCTGCAGGGGCATTATACCCAGGTTTATCTCCTTTCCCCTCTAACTGACCTTCTCTAAGGTATTCTGGGTTACAAACCCTTCCCCAAGCTCGGATCTGAGAAAGGATGTTCTGAAAGTAGCAGCCATAGCAATCTGGTGAGTGACAAATTGCAGGAGCCCTAAGTTGTACAGGACACTCAGGTCACGAAGATGTGGCTATTTACAAGCTAGTACCACGGCGCTTTAATATTAGAGCAGGCAGGTGGCCATGTGAGGGACATTCTCCCCTACACACAGTCATATTTGCATAATGGCCTAGTCTCTACCTAGGAGGTTAATATTCTCAAATTCACTGCACACCTGGAATAGGTTAGTGACTTAATACTGCATGTCACATGTGAGGAAATAGATGAAGTGAGAGAATGTGTTTTCCAGGGTCACAGGGCTAGGAAAACTGGAGCAAAGGTTTGAAAGTAGGTTTTCTGTCAACCAGCCCTTGTTGTTCCAGCCTTACCAGCCAGCCCCAGAGATCTGTGCTAAGTTCCATGTCACTGTCAATCAGACTCTCACCATCAGTGCTAATTCTAGACTAATGCTGGGCGGATGCTCAAAGCTGGCAGCTAAGCATCATAATGGCCTGCCTCATCATCCTCTAGACCTGCAGGTTCAGGAGGTGCCACATACAACCTGGAATAGGCAATGGCATGTGGGTGTGCCCATTACTTCATGTGACTGGCAGCTTTAGGAGGCTGAGTGGAGGCCTGGGTAGAAACAGTTAACAATGTTTCATTCTTGGAAAGCAGCGATAAACAGTGGATCCTCCATGGCTAGAGAACTTATTTTCTATAAGAGACACCATGCATTGTACAATTGGTCCGCACATTGTACAAATTGACTGGTGCTCTTTCTTCTGTAGCCATGGATAAATGTTTCCTAAATAACCTCCTCCTTTCCCCAACCCCATGTTCTCTACACTATCATGTTCCTCCTATAGGTTCCATAGGAGAGTCACAGAGTAAACATCTGTCCCGAGAAAGTTCTGGCCAAATCCCCTCTGACCTGAAATCAGGCTACAAATGACTGTGGGCAATGTGATGATTGAGATCTTCTTCCCCTCTGAGGTATCTGATCTCATCTATGCCTGGAAAAACCACAGTGGAACCAGAGCCCCCAAAACAACAAGAACTAAAAAAAGGGCTTTGGGCAAAGCAGAAGCCCCCAGCCAAGAGCCACGGAAGCATCCATGTGTGTCACATGCTGCAGACAGCCCTGGCATACTGGTTCCAAAAGCACATGTGATGCCATCTTAACAGAGGAATTGGCGCAAGAACCAAGGTATGCTGGTGCCTGTTCTACTCATGCCTCAGTCAATTAGATTCATTCTCTTTCCCCTAAAAGACTGTTTGTATGCACATGATGGTTAAACAGCTTCACACTGCTTTCTACTAAGTAGAGTGGAGGCATTTTACCACTTGTCTCTCACTGTTGTCAGAGATGTCTCTTCAGCCCTGCTTGAAGGGCTCTCCTAGTATCTACAAAGAGGCAGAAGTCTCTAGAAACATCCAAGTTAGGAAAAATGCTGGGATGTCACTGAACTAACCTAATGAGTATGACCTTCCTAATTTTGTATTGCCCCTACTTGGTACCTTGAAAAACTGTGGTCCTGAAAAGGGGGCTGTTCTCAGTTGCACTTCCCTATGGCACCTGGAGAACTTCTAAGACAAAGCTTCAAGGACCAGATCTCTTCACCCTTACAACCCAAGAGGGTGAGAGAGTCTAGCTAACACCTGGCCACCACACCTTGTACACTATTACCCTCCAGGAGAGAGGTGCTACAAAGTACTCCTGAGACTGCCCTGGATGAGCACTCCTCAGAGAGAAGTGGGCCCCTGCCTATGTAGAGCTCCTTCTACCACCTTCCTGATTCTGACTTCAGGGGGCAGAGGGAAACCACCTGCAAAGCACATGTGTGGATCCAAGGGGCAGCCCTGCCTTCACCCACATTAAACATTTCTGCAACCTGTTTTCTTTCACCCACACTTGTTTTGTGGAGATCAATCCTTGCTATGTAATGCAGGCTAGCTTCGAATTCAAGGTCATCCCATCCCAACCTGTCTAATGCTGGGATTACAGACAGGCACTAACAGGCCTGGCAGTGTTTACTTATTGATTGATTGATCAATTGATTGTGGTGCTGGAAATCAAACCCAGGGCCTCAGGCATGCCTTAATTCTCTCTTGCCAGGAAGGGCTTGGACAGACATCCAGACCAATGACTCAAACTGAAAAATTCAGGGACAACCACATCTGTATCACAGGTCTACCCCTCAAAATTCCTGCACATAATCTCAGGGCTCACTCCTCAATATCCATGTTAAGGGACCCCCTAGCATTGACACTCCTGCCTCCCAGTCACACTAGGCTATATTCCTAGCCTAGTTAACTATCAGAAACCAAAGACAAAAGGCTAGGAAAACAAGGACAGAGCAAGGCTGCTACCCTGTGTCAGACCCCACCTCATTAAAGCCCAAAGAGAGTCCTGGGGTGTTGGCTGAGGACAAGGGAACATGCTTACCCCAGAGCAAGGTGTAGAACTTGCTGGTGGGAACCAGAGTGATCCCATACAGGGCTCCCAAGTGCAGCAGAGACATGAGGATGATGTTTCTCCAGACATACTCCAGCTTGGGCGGGGGTCCCTCCTCATCCTGGTAGCTGGGGTCATGTATGTCATCTTTTATTTCTGGGCGGATGTCTTCCAAGTGGTGGGAAACGTTTTCCAGTTTCTCTGCTCCTTTCAACGGGCCCCCAGAGGGAGGCGCTGTGATGGTGGTGGTGCCTGAATAAGAGCCAGAGATCTGCAAGGAGTGGAGAGTCAAGAGATAACAGACTTAGTGGGGACAGGGACAGGAGGGGGCAAGTCCTCTCCAATGTAAGTAGGGGAAGGGTGCCTCTGTACCCAGCATACATGAGGGTGGAGTGTACCCCGCGATGGAAGAGGGAGAATCGATTGGGGAATAAAACCTCATGGTGAAGGGGCAGGAAAGGGGAGTGATATTTGTACCCCTAAGAACACACACAGGAAAACTCATACTTATACCAAAAAGGACAGATTTTAGCTTAAAGCATAAGAAATAAGACTCGGGGAATCCAATGCCCACATTAAAAATCTATTTACTACTGATGGCGGAGCAACCTATTGAAGGCACAGAAACTCGAAAAAGATGGCCAAATCCTCCAAGCACTCAACTCCCTGCCCACAAACCAGTCACACAAAAGCCCGATCTGCACCCGCCAACCTGCGAGGCGGGGGGTCCATTTTTGGGGCGCTCACCTTTTGCACCATGTGGGCCGGCATCGAGGCTAGCGGATGCTGGGATCACGTTCCCAGGGCTGAGACTGCGTAGTGGAATTCGAGCTGCAGTGGACCGAGGATGGAATGACTTTGTTTCCAGAGGCTGCTTCCGTGCAGTGATCTGGTGCGCTGCGCTTGGAGTCCTCCGGCGTTCTTTGCACAAGGGATTGGGGTCCAGGCCTGGACCCGCCGTGTGCAGGCAGCGTTTTTAATGCCAGAGCAGATAGTGGGGTGATCGCGTCTTCTATTTCTTTAGGTTCGTCTTACCTAATAACAGCTAGCTGCAAAAGTGCAAAGCTGACTGTCCGAGGCAGCGGTGCGTGGAAATGAGAGCGGAGAAAGGGCAGACGCCAAGCACCTAGCTTGCAGGGACCAGCGTCCAGACGTTGGGATACTGCAGACACCGGTGCCGCGCAGGCACATCCCCGGCCCCGGGGGAAATGCTAATGAGGCTTCCGAGCACTCTGACTAGTCATTGGCCAAGTAGAATTTGGTACCACCTCGTCCTGCTGTTTCCATTGGCTCGGTGCAATCTGCTGTTCCCTCTGCCGCCAGCCCCTCCCGCGCTCTCCCCTCTTTTTCTGCTTCTTGGCTTTTTACCAACCCGCCTCTGGTCCTCGGCCTGGCACTTAGTGGCTGCAGGGGCGCTCTTGAGCTCTCTCTGGGAGAGAGGACTCAGTCTAGGAGTGGGGGTTGGGTCCAAGGCCAGGCAGACCCCAGGCCTACAGAGAAGTTGCACAGGAAACAATGGGGATGCCAGAGTTGCACTGACCACTCACAACTCTATCCTGTCTTCCCATTTACACAGGCTCCTGGGATGGGAAATTTGTCTTCCAGGACTGAGAACTAGAGAGTGGAGCTGAGAGGGCTGGTGTCACTGGCCCACCTCCCTAGAGAGCACCAAGGTAGCGCCCACTGCAAACAAATGGCTCAGTCCTGTCCACTAGCTCCAGGATACTAACCCTACTCAGGAAGATCTGGTTTCATAAGGACAAATTCACACAGGTCTATGCTCCTGTATGCACACATCAGGTTCAGTCACTAGGCACACTCCAAGGGAACTGACCAGTCACCAGTCCCCAATCCCATCCCATGCCCACACCTCCAGGACATATGCAGTATGCTTGGGAGATTCTTCTAATTGTCTGATTGATATTTTGGAATCTTCTACATGGAAAAAGACAGTAAGCACAGATGGGTGTTTGCACCCAAAAGCAGATCAAAGGACTTAGTATATCAAATACGCACATGCCTGTAATCCTAGCAACTAGGGAGTCAGAGGCAGCACAATCCAATCATGAGTTCAAGGCCAGAGGCAGCCTGCACAACTTAGCAAGACCCTGTCTCCAAAATAAAAAGTAAAAAAATAGGCAGGATGTGTGGCTCAGTTGTAAAATGCCTGTAAAAGTATACATGAGGCCCTGGTTTGAATTCCAATGTACCAAAAAAAAAAGAATAGCTAACAGACATTAAATGATCCCTAAATGTTTTTTTGTTGAACCCTCACTGTGATCCTGTGAGATGGGTACTCCATAGTTCCATTTTAAAGAGGGGGAAAGTGAGATATCCAGAGTTCAAAGAACTTTCCCATGGGCACACCAGCCAGCAACTGGGGGGCTGGGGCAGAAGTTGAGGAAGATGCAATGTTGGTACCCAAAGTATACAAACTGGCAGCAGGAAAAGGCAAGGGAGTACATATGAAAGTAGTGAATCCTTCCATTTCTCTGTCCCCAAGGACAAGGCAAGATTGCTTATGCTCTATCATTCAATTCACCAGTATTTGATGAGGATCTGCTATGTGTCCATTATAGGGAAGCTGCTGTGGCAGGCAGATAACAAGAGGAAGGACTCAAGGATGTTACAACAGGTGAGCAGTAAACATATTCACAGGAGATGTCAATAATAATGGTAGCTACATGAGAATAGTGCTTTAATCTATTGTGTCCAATTAATCATTTCACATTATTTGACTTCATAGTTGCCCTATGAAGTGCTAAGTCAAATGCATTCAACAATGTGAAGATGAGGAAACTCAGATTTAGAGAAATAAATCAGTATTTCTGAATCATTTAGCTCTCAGGATCCCTTTATGCCCTTAAAATTATTGAATCACTGTCTCTTAGGTTTTTGTTGCTGTGACAAATAACTGAGAAAAATCAACTTCAGGGAGGAAACATTTACTTTGGCTCACAGTGTCAGAGGTTTCAGTCCGTGGTCAGTTGGTTCCATTGCTGTGGGCCTGATGCTGAACATCGAGGTGAGGAATATGTGGTGGGGCTAGGCTATTCACTTCATGGTCGACAGGAAAAAGAGACTCTGTGCTGGTGCCATTGGGCTTTCTCCTTTTCCCCTTTTAGTTCTAGGTCCATAGCCTATGAGATAGTACAGCCCATATTCAAGATGGGTCCCTATACTCCCCCTCCTTAGTCAAACCTCTCTGGAAACTCCCTCACAGATACACTCAGAGATGTGCTTTACTCATCCCCAATGCATCTCTCAATCCTGTCAGGCTGATAATCAATATTAACTATCCCAGGGATCTCTGACCATATACAGAAATGCAAACAATATAGATCAAAGACCTACATATGTCCAGGCACAGTGGCACACACCTGGAATTCCAGCAACCTGGGAGGCTTAGGTGGTAGGATTTCAAGTTTGAGACCAGAGTCAGGCTTTGTAATTCAGTGAAACCCTGTCTCAAGATAAATAAGGCTGGGCGCAGTGGTGCACACCTGTAATCTCAGCAGCTTGGGAAGCGGAGGCAGGAGGAAGGAAGATCGCAAGTTCGAGACCAGAGGCAGTCTGCGTAATTTAGCGAGACCCTGTCTCAAATAAAGTAAAAAAATGTGCTGAGGACGCAACTCAGTGGTCCACCACTTGCAGAGCATGCAAGCGCGAGGCCCTGGGTTCAACCCCCAGTACTGCGGAAAAAAAGAACTGTGCTAGGCCCAGGGCAGCTCAATGCTAGAACACTTGTCTAGAATGTACAAACAAGGCCTTGGTTCACCGCCCCGCCCCGAGGTGTTGAAAAACAAACACACAAAGAAAACCTCCACCTAAATGCCTCTCCCAAAGTCACGCATCTAGTAAGTGACAGAACCAAGACTTGAAACTTGGTCATACTAACTCCTAAATTTCTACAAGGGCTGGGATTTAGCTCAGTTGGTAGAGTGCTGCTCTGCAGTCTCTGAGGTCCCCAGTTCGAGTCCTAGCACTGCAAAAATGCAAGAAGGACATGGCAATCCACTCCCCAGGCAATCCCGAAACAATCAGCCATTGAAAACCCTATGAGGGTCACTAGGAGTGGGACACGACTTGATGGCACCTAACAACCACCACCTAATCCCATGGGTTCCCATTACAATCTCACAAATCCAATCAATTCAGTACTATGGATTCTGATCCAAAATGCTTCACAGATGTGCCCTTCCTTTTCACTCCCAGCATAAATATCCCAGATATGGGGGTCCCATATCCCTCACAAAAGCTGGACCAAAGCCTCGATCAGACTTTCCAGTCCTAGTCTGTCACCTCTGCTCTGCTGCTGCGGCCAGAGTAAATTCCTGAAACACAAGATTTCCCTGTTCTGGTTGAATTTATATGATAATCCCTTACTACTGAAGCTATCTACACTACTCGTCATCAGCCGCCTCTCGACATTTCCCTCCCACTCTCCACTCCACGTCCCTTCATGCCTGCCGGACCTCAGCCCGGACCGTTCCTAAGCACTTACTGCTTATGTGCTTTCCCGCACGCTGTCCCGCTAGACCCAGTCTCCGTCTGTTTTGCTGATCCCTGGCCCTCTGCCTCCTATGTGCTAGGTGTTTGCACTATCGCGCCTGGCATAAAAAAAGCGCCCTGCCTACCCTCTGCCCTGCTTAGCCAGTTCTTCCCCACCTCCAAGGCAGTTGGGGACCTGGGGGCCACAAAGGCGGTCATCCCCAGGGGGTAGGGGCTGGCGATGGGGAGGCCACACCTCTTTGCGACCCCCGCCCCCAGAAGGCCTGTGCTGGGGAGGAACGCCCAGTATTCCTACGGAAACTATTCTAGGGCACCACGGCTTCTCGTCCGATAGGTGCGTCCACCGTTCCCGGTTCCAGGGCTCCCCGCGCGGGAGCTAGGCGCTCACAGCCCTAAGCTAGGCGCGGAGAAAGGAAAAGGCTGCCGCGTTCTGGGCGCCAGGGCCAGACTGCAGGGGCCACGCCTCCTCGTTGGCGCGGGCGCCGCCAGAGAAGCCGGGCGCCTACCGATTGGCTGCGCGAGGTCAGGCGCTGTGGATCGAGTGACCATGAGTAACCCCGGAATCTGGGTGTATGACCGTCAGTAACCCCGCGGCGAGCGGCAGAGCGGCCCCTCCCTCCCTTCACGTCGGCGCCCCTGGCCTCTCCAGTCCAGCTTTGGCGGAGGGGCGGGGCGGGAGGAGGCGAAGGGTTGGGTCCCCGAGCTCCTCAGTTGGGGTTTAGAATTCAACACCTGCCACAGGTGGGCAGGCCTGAGCCTTCAGCTCACAGCTGCTTCCTTCCACCCTCACCCTCTCTGGGTAGGAGTCTAATGGGGGCTCTGTGTAAGGACCGAGATGTTGGAGTCGCTAGGACTGGAGTTTATTGTGTCTTGTCAGTTGCGGCGGGGGGCGGGGTGCCCTGTGACCCTAGGATTATACAGCCTGTTCCCCCTGCTCCTGCTCTCACTGCCCTGTTCATGGAAAACGCCTGGCTGGAGGCTTTGGCTGATAAGAGTCCTGCTGCTAGAGGTGCAGCTTCTCCCACCCTGTACCCCAGGGAAAGGGGTTAAGTGGGGCCTGGCTTTCATGGAAGGAAGGGGGAGGAAAGGGACAATTGTGTACATGTGAAGAATCAAGGGTGAAGCTTATATACTGCTGGGAATAATGGAAAATGGTTCAGCCACGGTGGAAAACAGTTTTGTGACCCCACAGAAAGTTTAACATAGAATTACCATGTGATCATGCAACTCCACTCCTGATTCCTAAAGAAATCAATTCCTAAAGAATTGAAAGTAGGCACTCAAATATCTGTACAGAAAGGATCATTGTAGTAGTATTCACCCTTGCCTTAAGATGGAGGCAACTCAAATGTCCATCATAGATGAATCGATGCGCCACTTGTGGTATTCATGTACAATGGAGTATTAGCAGTGAAAGAGCATGAATTAAAAAAAGATGAATGCTACAAAAGAATGATTGCCCAAAAGTGATATGCTGAGAGAAGATAACCAGAGACAAAGAAAGTTCACATGTTATAGATTCCATGTGTATGAACTATACAGCACAGGTAACTCCATAGAGACAGCACATTGGTTGTTGCTGGGGCTAAGGAAAGGTATGGATCTGTAGTTAGGATGATGAGGAATCACTGGTGAGTGGTTATGGGGTTTTCTAGACCATGAAAATGAAAATATTTTGGAAACAGAGGTGGTGGTTACATAATATTGTGAATGTACTGCATGCCACAGAATCAGTCACTCTAATATGGTTACTTTTGTATTGTGGAATTCCACTTCAATTTAAATATGTGTTTAACAAACACACTAAAAAGGGAGTCCTTCTGCCATCCAGAATTCTCTAAGGAAGGAATGATAATGGAGTCATGAGCCATCCCAGGTCCTCTGCTGACTTACACAATCACTTTCCTCTTTCCTCTGTTGTTGTTGTTGTTAGGTGCCCTTTAATCAGTGTTTGACTCATAGCGACCCTATGTACAACAGGTGAAGCACTATTGTTAGTGCTTCTCTGCTATTCATAGGGTTTTCAATGGCTGACTGTTTTTTGGGAGTGGGGTTGCTGGGTCCTTCTCCCAAGCCTACAGCACCTGGTGTTCCCAGGCGGTCTTCCATCCAAGTGCTAACCAGGCCTGACCCTGCTTAGCTTCTGAGATCTGACGGGATTGGATGCCACAGTGGTATGGCTGCAGGCTCATTTTCCTCCAGTTGTTCACAAAGTTTGTACAGACTAGCCTGACCCTGGCTAGTCTCCTCTGCTCCCTATGACAAATGGCCCAGATTGAGAGGGCCCCTTCAGGCTTTCTGAGCAGGTCCTCCCTGGGGCCCAGAACCACCCTGAATCAGCACCTCACACACTGCCCCTTTGCGAGCCCTCTGTGGTCTTATTTCAGACGCCTAGGAAGGATAGACAAGAGTAACCAAATGGAGAGGGTTCTACCTCTAACAATACCAGGACAGAGTACCGGCTATTTGATGCTTGTAATGGGAGTTTGTGGCATTTGCCCCAAGGTCAGGGTTTGCCTGGGTGATAGAAATTGAACTATAGTTCACAGTTTAGGATTCGTCCTTCCCAGGACATTTCCCACAGTTTGTAACAGAGACAACATTCAAAATAATAAAGGGTGCTAGGTGTGAAGAAAGGGGCCTTTGCATCCATCTGCTCCCCAGCTACCTTTTGAGACATGACTGAGTGTGAGCTTTCTCTGAGACAAACGGCTTGATCTGATAGTGCTTCCTTGATAGATATTTGCGCAAATAGCAGGATTGCTGGTAGGTAATACCATTTTACAAATGGCCTAATCTGTAGCCAGTTACACCTCTTACAAGTGGCATGGTCTGTAACCAGAACTCACTTTACATGTGAAGGACATAGGTGCCTCCATATCAAGGCTAGGAAAGGGGCTTGCATGTGAGGCAGGACTTGTGCAATAAACAGGAAGCCCCTTTTTACAGATTAGGAAGGCCAGGCTAAGCCTAAGGGTGAGGGAAATATGACACACCTGAAGAGAAGATCCGAAAGACTAGGGGAATATCTGTCCCCTTAATGACATAGGAACTTAAAAATCCCAAAAGCCCATCCCCTCACATCATGTCTAGTCACCCACAGTTCTCAGCGGTGTCCATGGATATTTGCAGTGTTCAGACAGAGGCAGTGTCCAGAGCTCTCAGTAATGTCTACAATTCTCAGCAGTGTCTAGAGCAACCCGCAGAAGTCCAAGCAGTCCGCTGTTACCCACAGATGTCTGGAGATGCTGCAACCTCACTGCTGGGCCTACACACTTCCTGACCTCTAACTCAGACATCTTCACTGCTGTACCTGCTCGCTTTCTGATTTCTATCTCAGAAAGCATACTTCCTTGCTCACTTTGTTTTTCCATCTCCGCTTTTCCCCATGCCAGCCACACTCCCTAACCTACTTGCCTTGGCTCTCAAGGGTACTCTCTTCTCTTCCACTCTAAATAAACCACCTTCTAAGTTCCCCTCTGGGTCCATTTCTAAATTTTTTAATAAACATGGCTGAGGACCAAGGTTTGCTGCCAGCTTCCCGGATCCTTCCCCAGTAATATATGCTACAGTAATGCTGGATTCCCTGGACCCACATCCCCCGGTAACAAAAAGAAGATATGAGATCTCTCCGTTATTTTATTGAGTACTCACCAGATGCAGGAAGACATTTCCAATAGAGGAAGCTGCTCTTGAGGATCTCAGAACTCTATAGGAGGTAGAGAGGGCATTGTTTGCAAAAGAAAACAAAAAATGTCATGTTTCTATGGCTTGAGAGGTGGGCTTAAAACTGAGGTGTTCTTCAATGTTAAGTGGGTTCATGACAAGCAAGGGGCTGGATTCTTGAAAAACAAAAGAAGCTTGTGCAGGTAGACTGGGCACAAGTTAAGCTCTCTGCCATTGCCAGGCAGGGAGGAGGGCCAAATTGTCAGCAGCAGTGAACTATAAAACCCAGCACTGCCACCTAACTTGAGTTCTCTTCCCCAGGATTTCTTCTTAGGTGAAGCCAAGTTCTTGGCTCCATAACAACAACAAAAAAATTTTAAGATGAGTCAGAGTGAAACAGAGTTTATTAAGTATACATAAGAGATAGTACATGCTTTAGGGTAAAGCACGGGTGTTCAGAGAGAAAGAGATGTACTTAGCTGTCTTTAAAATGGAGATGCATATATTATAAATATAAGATATATTATAATATATATATGTATGTGTGTATGTATATATGAGATTTGGTGGCTTTTGAAGTTACATTGCTGAAAGGTGGCCCAGGAGGTACATTATATAGATTTATAGATTAGAAAGGATCACTGGTTAAGAAAATTCTTACTATGCTTAGTCACTAGGAGGTTATCTAGGCCTTTTGATTGAATCTCATTTGTGAGATTCCTATGGAGGTACAGGATTAGAGGAGAAAGTAGGTCACATACATTTTGACCCTAAGTATGGCTATTTTATCATTTTCACTTGAAATATCTCCTCCACATAATGCTCTTACGTAGGCAGTCCTCACAATAGTTTTTCTTTTTTAGTTGTGTTGAAATCCTTGATTCTCAGCCCATAAAACTTAAGCCAGATTCCTGAGTGAGGCCTTTTTATCTTTCTCATGTCCCTTTACCTGCAGCCTTCCCAGTGTGGCGTCTGATACCATTAGATCTCAGAAGCTAAGCAGGGGCCGGCCTGGTTAGTACTTGGATGGGAGACCACCTGGGAACACAAGGTGCTGTAGGCTTGGGAGAAGGACCCATCGACCCCTCTCCCCCAAAACAGTCAGCCATTGAAAACCCTATGAATAGCAGAGAAACATGACATTAGCGTTTTACCTGTTGTACATAGGGTCACTATGAGTTGGATACCAACTTGAGGGCACCTAAAAACAACAACAACAACATGTTCCCTTGATTTTCTATCTTTCTAGCCTACCTCAACACCACCAGGCTTTGCCTCTGAGTATTACTGGGTATCACTTGCAGGGATATGCAGAGAGATTGGGGCAGATCTTTTTTGTCCTTTATTCCACACCCAGGAAAGCTAGGAGATAAGACCATGTTCTGGAATCAGACCACAGCACCATCCCTCACTCTGACTATTTCTCTCCAGTCAAACTCAGCTACTTCATGTGTCATATTTGGGTAATAACAGCACTTCCTTCAGGTGCAGTCAGATGATGGTCCCTCTCGAGCAGTTCTTGACCAGAGAAATGTTACTGGTGCTATCATTCCAGCCTCTATTCTAGTGGATTGAGAACTTGAATTTCCCAATCAAAAGTTGGACTTGTATCTGTGCAATGCCTAAACCCCTTTCACTCATGTGGAACATGCTATGTAGATTTTTCCAACTATTTTAATTTGGTATTGTCAGATTGAAAATATAGAGTCTAGGTTATAGCAGCTGCCTTTTGTCATGTGGCTAGTCTTTGTCCACGTGAAGACTGAGACTAGAGATCATATCACTACAGAATTAGGAGAATATCAAGCTTTTCCTTCAAAGACTTGGCTTTTATTAAGAGTTCCTTGATTTATTCGGGTTTGAATCTCAGTGACTATAATAAACTCATGATCCTCTGGCCTCATCCTTCTCAGTCACTGGGTCTTAGTAGTATTTTTTGAAGACCATAAGTTCTTAAATCATTCTTAGTGATCTTGTGGCAGGGTCTGGATATGTTGCCCAGGCTGATCTCAAACTTGTGTTCCTCTGCCTCAGCCTCCTAAGTAGGTGGGATTAAAAGTTCCTAATTTTGATGAAGTCTACATTATTGAAAAAAAGTTTGTTGCCTATGCTTTTCTTGTGAAACCATTTTTGAATTCTAGGTAATGGAAATTAACTCCAATATTTTCTGCTAAGAGTTTTATACACTGAGCTGATCCATTCTGAGTTAATACTTGTAGATAATGTGAGGAAGTAGGCCAGCATTTCTATGCATGTAGATATTCAGTTGTTCTCATAACATATTTTCAAAAATTATTCTTTTCTGGAAGAATTGCCTAGGTAGCCTTACTAAAAATCAATCAACTTGACATTCAGTACTACTCTGGTGAGTACCTACAGCCCCACCCTACCCCTACTCCCTGCCCTAGTCTCTGCCCATTATTGATAAGCAGCCAAAAAAGCAACAAATTGAATTCCCCTATATCTATGGGTGGGCTGGGATTTAGCTCATTTGGTAGAGCTCCACTCTGCAATCTCTGAGGTCCTGAGCTCGATTCCCAGCACTGCAAAAATGGGAGAAGGACATGGCAATCCATTCCTGAGGGCAATCCCAAAACAATCAGCCATTGAAAACCCTATAAGGGTCACTATGAGTCAGATATCATTCGAGGGCACCTAACAATATGTATGGGTGTATTTCTACACTGTCAGTTCTATTCCATTGACATATATCTATATCTCTGTGTGTCTGTGTGTCTGTGTGTGTATGTTGTGTTGTTGTTGTTGTTAGGTGCTCTACAAACTGAGCTAAACCCCAACCCCATACACACACATACACACACACACACACACATATACATACATACATACATACATGTATGTGTGTGTGTATATATATATATATATATATATATATATATATATCTCTTAATGCCAGTAAGTCTTACTTTATCACTGACCCTTTGAAGTATTTTGAAAGCAAGAAATTAAAGTCTTCTGAATTTATACTTCTGTTGTAAGTTTGTTTCAATTAGTCTAGATCCCTTAACTTTCCCTATAGATATTACCATCATCTTATCCATTTACTTCATAAAAGGAGTAGAAATTTGATAATAATTGCCTTGATTCTGTAGGTCAATTTGGGGAGTTTTACCATCTTAACAATATTAAGTTTTCTAATCTGTGATCATAGGATTTCTTTACATCTATTTAATTGTCCTTTAATTTCTTCCAGTGATGTTTTATATATTTCAAAGTATCATTATTATGTACTTCTTTTATTAATTTTATTCTATTTGTTTATTTTCTGGTGTTAGACATTGAATCCAGGGCCTCACTCATGCTAAGCATGCAGTCTGTCACCAAGCTACACCCCAATCCTGTTTTATCTTATTTTATTTGATGCTGTTATAAATGGAATCCTTTGTAATTTTATGTTCATTTTATTATTCATTGTTAGTGGATAGAAATAGGTTTTCATATTGATATTACACCCTATAGAATTTATTAATTCATAGTTTTATCTGTTTGTTGATTCTTTGTTGTTGTTGTTAGGTGCTGTCGAGTCGGTATCCGACTCATAGCGACCCTCATAGGGTTTTCAATGGCTGACTCTTTCGGGATTGCCTTGGGAGTGGATTGCCAGGCCCTTCTCCCATTTTTGTGGTGCTGGGAATTGAACTCGGGGCCTCAGAGACTGCAGCGCAGCGCTCTACCCACTGAGCTAAATCCCAGCCC
>VMDO01033903.1:0-17498 GCA_007922755.1 Pedetes capensis | reverse complement strand
TATTTTTTTCAGAAAGTGATGCTGCAAAAGAAAGGGATGATGTCAGATTTTGTAACAATTTAGGAATATGCAATCAAAAGCACAAAATGTGTTATGGTAGACTAATTTGACAATATGATCTCTGTAAAACAATGGAAAATTATGTCATTTATTAAAAATACCACTTATCAAATTTTGATAGAGATATTTTATATGTAAACAGCAATATTTCAAGTTTAAAGATATGTATACACACACACGCATTATATATATGTTGTTGTTAGGTGCCCTTGAGATGAGTCCAACTCATAGACACAATTATAGTGTTTTCAATGGCTGATTGTTTCAAGGTAGCTTCTGGAGGGGACTGACATGTTGTTCTTCCATTTTTGTGCTGCTGGGGATTGAACCCAGGGCTTCAGAGAGTGGAGAGCAGCACTCTATCAACTTTACTACATCCCAGCCCATTATATCTCTCTATATTTGTATCTGTACACACACACACACACACACACACACACACACACACACACACATAATGTGTCCCAAAATTTTAAATGAGTAGGATAAACATTTTAATAGATAACTCACTATGAGCTAGACAGTTAGATCTGGGAAACCATAATTTTTTTTAGGATTAGTTTATTGTTAATAAAACTTAATAAGAAACACAGAATATTTTGCATATATGTTCTCCTTAAGAATAAGAGGAGGATTTGTTGCTAGAAAGATTTGATATTACTACTTAAAAGAAGTAATGAAAGGCTACTAAAAGAAATATACTATGAATATATTTTGAAATGGGCTAAATGTCCACAGCATTGGCATCTGGTTACGCCCCATTTGTTAGACTTATTTACATCAAGTTCAACCCTGTTGCACCTTCTAGAACCCAGATTCTTCCGTGCCAGCAAGGAATTTATTCTCAACCAGATAGTGAGCAACAAGTTGTTACTGCTATCAAGCCACCTCTCACAATACAGTCCAAATCAAGAAATGTTTCTGCTTTGGTCTTGAGAACTAACTGCACATGGTCTTTGATCCTCTGTGCTGAGGCTCCTAATTAAGTTTCCTCCCTGAGGAATTCTGCATTCTCAGCCTGAATCTGAACTCACACTTGATTTTCTGGTTAGTACCTCCACTTTCACCATTCCAGATACAGCAATTACTCCCCAATGTCTGCCGTTTTGTTATTTCATGATTTTTTAAAATTTTGTTTTGTTTTCTTTTCTTTTTATCTTACCTGTGTGGATGAATAGTGACAGTCTCTAAACTCTTCATCTCCATGCTGTGCTGTGCTAACAGTGATTTTCTAATTTTCCTCTTGGAAAGTCCCTGCCACCAACCACTTGCCTGCCCTGTCTTTTATAACACAGTGTTTGAATACTGTATCCTGGCTTTACCTCAAATTGTCTTTGGTGGGGTTAAAAATGGATAGACTCTGCCTTAAAATGGTATTTGGACACTTGCTAAAAGACAAGATCATCTAACTCTGGAAAATATAAACAAACAACAAGAATAACAAAATGAAAACTTCTCTAAGAAAATGTAAAGCAAACAATAGTAGATGAAGGGACAAGTGAAGATAAAAAATATTCATGACCAAAAAATAGAGACAAAGATAAACCTATCCCAAATTAAACACATTGTTTTTAATTTTTGAGTCTTTAAAGAGATAGATTTACTGTGGTCCCTCCTGCCTGTCATCTTTCTGCCTGCATTGTGACTCAGAAATTTGGATCAGAACAAATCAGAAAAAGAAATTGTATATATGACACTGTACCATTTATATTCTGGGTTTTAGAGCCTCCATGATTCTGTAATTCTTTTCTTTTCATCTATGATCTTTCTAAATTCGTTTTAGGCGGAATACCTCTCCCAAACTAAATACAGATATGGCTGAAAATAGTGTGGCCACAATAGGTAAAAACTAATAAACGCAAAGTTGCTACTCAGGGAACCAGAAGTGCTGAATCTGTTACTAGGAAATGACTAGGATTTGTGAATATAGACTTATTCTGTAGCTACGAATGGGAGGAAGCATCATAGAGAGTGAATAATCATGTTATTGTTAGGTGCCATCGTCTAGTCGTTGTCCGACTCATAACGACCATACGTACAATAGGCGAAACACTACTGTCAGTGCTTCTCTTCTATTCATAGGGTTTTCAATGGCAGATTGATTTTTGGGAGTGGGTTGCCGGGTCCTTCTCCCAAGCCTACAGTATTTGGTATTCTCAGGCAGTCTCCCATGCAAGTACTAACCACACCCAACCCAGCTTAGCTTCTGACATCTGATGGGATCAGATGCCACAGTGGTACTGCTGTGGGCAGAATAGATTATAGGGCCATGTTAATAGTAATGTAATAACAAACAGATTATGGATAGGTTTGAGCTCATTTGCAGGTGAGTAAATTGAAAAATAATAATAAAACTTGGGGAGTTTTGAAATATCTCTCAAACTTATGGAAAGAGAATACCAGAAAATTTCAAGCCAAGGATATACCTTTAAAAATAACCTACTACAAAATCCCAGAAGACAATTTTAGAAAGTTTTGAGACCCTTAAGAAGAAAATAGACAGGAAGACACCTATTTCTTCTATAATCTGACATCCATAAGAAATGAAAAAATAGAAATTAAAAGACAACTCAGTAATACAAATGGTCAGAAGCATAAGGAGATTTTAAGAAATGAACATGTAATAATACCAACAAATGCAAGGGTTTGATGAAAATTCAAAATGAATAAAATAGAAAATAAATTTTAAGTGGAAAAAGAACAAATTAATAATGAACAGGAAAAGTTTGAAAATTTTCAAAATGCAGAAAGGAAAAACTGATGTAAGTGACAAGAGAAAATTTCATAGCACAGATGGAAAAGTAAAATGCTAGCATGTATTTCTTTAAAATGACCAGATTAAATGGAAAACAAGTAGTAACTGAAAGTTTGGTTAGAACAGTTTCCCCAATATGAAAAGACTGAGTGTATTTCAAATAAAATTCATGAAAATTGATCTACATTTAGTTACTTTTGCAAGGTAAAGAAAAAGTCTGAATGTTGTCTGGAAAAATGAGAAAATCTGAAAAAAATAGAAAAGTTTCAGACTTTAGGAATTTTATTGGCAAAAGGTGACAGAAGAAGATAAAAGTTTTCAAATGGAAATTTTATTGTTCCAGGAACTTTAGACATCATCAGAAGATCTTGAAGTATGAAGTCAAAATGTAATATATAGAAGAACAAGAAACATTAAGCATGTAACTATTTCAAAATATGTACAAGAAGAAATAGTAGAAACATAAAAGCACAATTTTGAGCAGCAAATTGATGTAGTGACACAGGTTGAGTATCACTAATTTGAAAATTCAAAATCTGAAATGCTCCAAAATCCAAAACCTAGTGAGTGCAAAGAGGCTGTCACACATGGAGAATACCACACCTGACCTCATATGACAGATTGCAGTCAAAACACATGTGCACCAATAATACTGTATAAAACTTCCTACAGGCTATGTATGTAAGATGTATATGAAAAAATAAATGAATTTCATGTTTATATTTAGGTCTTATGTCCAAGATATCTCATTATATATATGAAAATATCCCCAAATGTAAAAGTATCTAAAATCTGAAATAAATCTGTCATGAATATTTAGAATAAGGGATATTCAACTTATAGTATAAAATGACTGGCAAGCCAGACACCATAGCACACATCTATATTCCTCGCTACTTGGAGACTGAGGCAAGATAATCATGAGCTCAAGACCAGAGGTAGTCTGCACAATTTAGCAAGACTTTGTTTCAAAAATAAAAAAATAAAAAAGGGGCTGGGGGTGCAGGAACTTATTGGTATAGAATTTGTCTAGCTTGCACAGGTTCTGGATTCAACTTCCAAATGCTACAGAAAATAAAGATTGGCAAGATGACATGAAACCATTTACCACAGAATTATAAATGGATATTGGCTATCCTAGTTTTATTCTTGAAATCAAACATGAATAACGACAAAAACCTCATTTACAGTTGAATAAAGAGAAAAAAATAAAACAGAGATAATATGTCTCAAACTAGTGGAAAGAGAATACCAGAAAATTCAAACAAAGGACTTGACTCTAAAAATGTTACTATAGAATCCAAAAGACGTTTCAACAGATATTAGGGCATGATAAGATTACCAAAAATGATATTTTGAATACATACGTAATCCTCTTGGGAGAAATACTATATTAAGGAAAGCAAAGTGGAAGAGAAAACAATTTATAAGATTGAGGAATTTGTTTAATAAATGCTATGCATCAATTTCTCAACAAGTAAATAAAAACGTGTAATTAAACAAACTGGGAAATGCCTTTAATATGTGTAACAAAGAGTATGAATTTTAAAAATATAAAATCTTTTAACAATTCAGTATGGAAAAGATGAGCATTCCTGCAGAAAAATGCACAAAAACATTTTTCTCATAATTCACATAAGAGAAATTTTATTTATTTATTTATCCATTCATTCATTCATTGTGGTACTTGATGACTGAACCCAGTGCCTCTCACATATGTTGCAAGTGCTCTACCGGTGGGCTACACCCACAGTATCTTATTTTATGTATTTTTTTTTAATTTTTGAGTCAGGGTCTCTCTAAGTTACACAGGCTGCTTATGGCCTCTAATTCATGATCCTCCTGTCCAGCCTCCCCAGTCACGGGAATTATAATGCTAATGCTAGATAACTAAGAATATTTCCTTACATAAATGTGAATTTATTTGCTTAGCTTCTATCTGATATTGTCAAGAAGGAGGTAGTGAACTAGTAAACATTAATGATGAAAGACTATGTTTTGGCCAAATTTTGAAAAGAGAGAAGAGAGCTCCAAGGAGAGAAATAGGTTGTGCAAAAGCCATGCTTTAGAAAGCAAAGGGGGTATGAGGAGATTGATGCCTCTTCCTAGACTGAAGGAAGCTGAACTCTAGGGTATTCAGGAGTCTGGGAAGCTGGTGAGGGCAAAGTCTTGGATAATGCTACAACATTGTAAGATATCTAATTTAGTTATCAGATTTCTGGTGATAAAGGGCTTTTAAAAGTTTTAAAAAAGAAAAGTAATGTAATGAGATTAATATTTTAAAGATACCATACTGGTGAGGCAGAGTGAAAAGCTACACTAGTTAAAATATAAAAAAGTGGAAAGACAAAGGTATTTTGGAGTTAAAATATAAAGAACTTGGTGAATAAGTAGGGTGTGTGGGGGAATAAATGCAAAGAATCAACAGTTACTTCTAACAATCTAAACAGAACCACTTCTTGTTGCTGTTGGTAGGCATCATCGAGTCTGGTCCGGTTCATAGCAACTCTACAAAGGAAAACACTCTCCAACACTTTGCCATGTCAGCATTATCTTCAGCGCTTCTCTGCTATTCCTAGAGTTTCAATGGCTGATTGTTTCTGGAGTGGGCAGCTACTTCCTTTTCCCGTTTTTCCAGTGCTGGGGATTAAACCCAGGGCCTCAGAGCACACAGAGCAGCACTCTCCCAACTGAGACAAACCCCTGATCCTAACACAGAGCTACTAGGTTAGATTAATAGGGTATTAAGTGAAATCAGTGACAGTGGTTACAAAGCACTTTTGGAAAGGTGATTAATTCCAACAGTGAAAGGATATCCAAATAGAACTGTTGGACAGACAAATATTCTTGTCAGGTGTTAGATTTGGCATGCTGTTGTAGATACATTAAGGATTTAGAACAAACAGAAACTACTAAAGGATTTTGAATAGAACATCAAAATTTTATTTTTAAAATTTTACTAATTATTAATGGGTAGTGAATTAGAAGGCAAGAGTAGGATGGAAAATAGAAAGAACAAATAGATTATAATAGCCTAGCTAGAACCATATTGATGACCACAAAGAAATGTGATGTAATAATAGAAAAATATATTGGGGAAACATCTTCAAAGAAATGGTCTTTATATTAATAAGAGTGCATATGTTGCCTAAGTTACATTTAGCCTGCAGCCATAGCCCTCTGCATCTGATCTCATCAGATCTCAGACATTAAGCAGGGTCAGACGTGGTTAGTCCTTGGATGGGAGACTGACTGAGAATATCGGGTGCTGTGTGGAAGCACCCGATATGGAAGAAGGACCTGGAAGCCCACTCCCAAAACAATCAGCCATTGAAAACCCTATGAATAGTAGAGAAGCACTTACAATGGTGCCAGGCATGGTATAGTGTCGGATATTGTAAACTGCTTGTGCAGTTTAAACTATAAAACCTCTCCCTGTGGTAAGCAGTGCAGTAAAGAAGCACTGCAGAGAGGACAAGTGCTCTTGGTCCAGTCAGCAATGGCTGAACTTTAGCAGAGGAAGCAACTATGCCACCTAACACTATGGAGACAATAAGCAGTATTGGTGAGGCACAGGAAGGGACTGAGTGGCTATGCATCTAGCTTGTCACCACTGAACCCAATGGTGAGTTCCATCTACACCTCTGGACTCTCCTCCCATCTTTTTTTACTAATTAATTTCTTATTATTAATTTTAATGTACAACTAATGAGGTCTCATTATGACATTTCCATACATGCCTTTTATTGTACCTTGTTTATGTTAATTTCCCCCCTATTTGGGGAGTGTTTCATCTGTTCCACAGTTACTATGAGTCAGATTGACTCTATGGCACCTAACAACAACAAAAGTACTTTAGAAGGTAAACAGTCACCAGCTTAGGAAAGCATTGTGAAGCACCCTGATAGAAGTTAGGTCAAGAAAGCACAAGCAGAGGAGGAGATAAGGAAAAGAGAATGAAGGAAATAAGAGTTAGAAGAGTGAGGTGTCATGGAAATTAACGAACAAGATTTTTCTTTTAGAAGAAAAAAAACAGGTAGTTTGTTGAATATTGCTGACAAGATTCATTGGATTTAGTAACACCAATAGTATTAATAAGCGTTGTTATTATTGTTAGGTGCCGTCAAGTCGGTATCCGACTCATAGCGACCCTCTGTACAACAGGGGAAACACTATTATCAGTGCTTCTCTGCTGTTCATAGGGTTCTCAATGGCAGATTGATTTTTGGGAGGGAATTGCCAGGTCCTTCTCCCAAGCCTACAGCTTCTGGTGTTCCCAGGCGGTCTCCCATCCAGGTACTAACCAGGCCTGACCCTACTTAGCTTCCGAGATCTGACGGGATCAGATGTCACAGGGCAACAGCTGTAGGCATTAATAAGCATAGGGGCAGCTATTGCCATGAAAAGGTATATAAGAAAGCCAGAATAGATAATATGTTTTCATTCCTTCATTTTTTTGACAAATATTTATTACACTTTTTGGGGGATCACATTTACAGCAGTAAACAAACAAGATCCCTCCTTGCAGAAAACTCACATTATAGCCAAAGGTAAGCAATACATTTAAAGTAAAAAAAATAAGCATATTGCATAATCACCGGGAAAAGAAGAACATCTAACACCATGTCCCTGAAATGTCCCTTTCCATTCTAGACTCTTGCCAAATCAAGGGGACAATGAACACAGGTCAAGAGAGAAATGTCCAGGTAAGTGCACTGGAGGTGCCCTGATTCCCTCTCATGTGTACTGGGAATGAGAGCCAGCTGGTGTTATTTAGAAGAGAACCTGCTTTTCTGCACATACTAAGGTGGCATTCCTTGGAACACTGTCATACAAGGACAAAGCAAGCTAAGCTAATGATGTCACTGCTTGTGTAGTTTAAACTATAAAACCTCTCCCTGTGGTAAGCAGTGCAGTAAAGAAGCACTGCAGAGAGGACAAGTGCTCTTGGTCCAGTCAGCAATGGCTGAACTTTAGCAGAGGAAGCAACTATGCCACCTAACACTATGGAGACAATAAGCAGTATTGGTGAGGCACAGGAAGGGACTGAGTGGCTATGCATCTAGCTTGTCACCACTGAACCCAATGGTGAGTTTCTGGTCTCATCTACACCTCTGGACTCTCCTCCCATCTCTTTTTGCTCGTAAATTTCAATAAACCCTACTTCTCACATGCATGCTCCAGGTTTTTCTTCAGTCTCTTGGCAACCTACTCCACTGCCCCAGCACAGCTGGGCAGTGGACAAGACACATGGTGGTTTCTGATACTGGCAAGACTAATGAGAAGAACAGGTTGTGTTAATAGAGCGGCTAGTGAGAGTGCTAAGTCAGACAGGGTAGTCATAGCAAGTTGAAGATACCTGATCTAAGTCTCTTTGATGAGATCCTTGGAATGCAAGTAGGACCATCCACGATCTTCTTACTTGAAGTCTGTGTTTGAGTTCCTGTATTCAGGAACTTATTCGAGTTCCTTGGTTTTCAGGGCAACTCCTGCTGCTTTGAGAGGGCTAGCTTGCTGACAACATAGATTCCAATATGCATTCACCCTATTGGACACCTCAATTATGGCCAAGGCACCAATGATTTCTCTGGAGCTAAATGATTTGAGATAGGCATCCCCTGCTAATATTTAGGGAATACTTGTTTCTCCTGTTTTGATCATCCTAAAGAGATTCCAAGTTAGCAATGCTTTCTATCCTAATATATTCCAGAACTTTTTATAAAAGATTTACAATCAACACCTTCTCACATATAGGACTCAGAATCTTGTCCATGGCATCTTTTAGAAAAGGAAAAAAATAAAATCTATCTGAAAGATAACTTGTCCTCAAAAGTCACTTCTTCCCAAACATTATTGAGAAATCATTATTTAGGTTAACTGGGGCTTCTTAGAAATTTTCTTGATAAAATGATACCCCCAATGAGATGTCCCTATTAGTTTTCAAGACAGTGAACCCTAGCTTAGATTCAAACTTAGATCACAACTACAGAGCAAGGAAATAATTTGTTGAAGGATAAAATTATAGTGGCCAAAGGAAGAGAAGAAAGAAGATGAAAAACATGAATCTCCCAATGACATGAAAGCATGAGGAAATAAATACAAATCAAAGTACAGCAGGGATTCATAATCTGAGATCCATGAACAGAGAATTACAGAGTACTTGCATGTGGAAATCAAAGTGTATTTTTTCTTTATTGAAACCACAAATTAAAATTTAGTAATTATTTCAATTACAAACATATAAAAATGACAATACTATTAAAGCATCTGTAACTACTTTGTTATTAACAGAAAAGTTAAAATATTTACACTAATCTACTTTGAAATTAAGAAATTTATTATAACTGGCATTAGATCTTCTGATTAGTGCTATATGAAAGCACATACATTATTACATAAAATATAAATATAAATATTTTATACAGATGTAACTAGACTTATAATGGGATTCCATCTCAGTAAACTCATCCTAAATTGAAAATATAATCCAAAATTCACTTAATACACATAACCTACCAAACTTGATAGCTTAGTGACACAGCATACAGTATCAGGAGTTTTCCTCTCTTGATCAGGTGGCTGACAGATAACTATAACTCACTGCTGCTGCTATATATTACTGCATATTGTCATCCTGGAAAAATATCTAAATTCAAATTCAAACTATCATTTCTACTGAATGTCTATCATTTTTGTTCCATTGTGAAGTTGAAAATCATAAGCTGAACCATCATTAAATCAAGGATCATCTATAATTGTGTTTAATAAAATTTATTTTCTTTGTCATCACAGGTATTTACTTTATACATTGAAAAAGCATTATTCTGGCCAGACTCAATAGCCCACTCCTGAGATCAGTGACTCAGGAAGCTGAGGCAGAAGGACTGGGAGTTTGAGGTCAGAGTCTGCCTAGGCTTAGTGAGTTCTTCTTTGAAAATAAATAAGTAAATAAATAAATAAATAAATAAATACATAAATACATAGGACCTGGGGGTGCAGCTCAGTGTAGAGTACTTTCCTAGAATGTATGAGGCCCTTCATTCAATAGGTTAGTACTAAAGAAAAGGGAGGAGGAAGGAGGGAGTGCGAGAAAAAGAGAGAAAGAGAGAGAGAGAGAGAGAGAGAGAGAGAGAGTGAGAGAGAGAGAATTATTTCAAAATGGAATCCATAGACTTCACCAGTTCGGAAATGGTCCTATATGAAGGCATACAGAGATCAATAAAATAATGGCAAACTATGTAATGTGAAACAATCCTTTCAGACATCTAAAAGTATGAATTAAGTATTTTAAAAAGATGAACTAAAATATGTTGATATATCAATGAGATGTATTAGAGGTAAGGTTGTAATTCAGAAATAAGTATGTTATTTGGAGCCTACCTTGAACATGAGGGCTTTGTCTACTAAGATAAGAAAACTTATTACTAAACTCCAGTAATCAAGACAATGTGGTATAAAGTACAAGAATAGATAAACAAACTAAGGGAACACAAAAAGAATTCTCCAGATAATCAGCATATATTGACCATTTATGGCAAACTTTTATGACTGAGAATCAAGAAGAGAATGGACTTCAAATTAACAACTTATAAATTTCACAAATCATCATATGCATAATCAAATAGTAATCAAATAGATGGAAAACCCTATAAAATACAGGACCTATATAATGCAAACAAAACTCAAATGATTTCCAGAAAAAAGAAGAATTCTTGTCCCTTTTAACACAGGTATTAGTCAAAACTCTTATTATGTATCTTCATGTCATAAAATGAAACTCAATATTTCTTATTTTTCTCCAAACTGGAATCTATATATCCCTAGGATTTTAAAATGCATTATGAACAGTTACAAAATTGACAACTTCCATCCCAAATTCTTTACCAAAAGGTGGCATGCTATTTTCCTTTCTAAAAATGTTTTTGCAAGATAATAATTTTTAGAAAGGATAAGATGGCAAAAAAAAGGAAATGTTGTTTCCCTACATTTTGTCTTCCATGCATATGCTTACATTTCTGACTTGTAATAGCTGACAAACTTCCCTACATAAATACCTGAGTAAAGGGCAGACATTATCCAGAGTAATGAAATATATGTTCTCATCAAGTTCATATTCTTTATGTTTGTAACATAAAATAACTTGAGTTATTTTTGTCATTAGTTTCCTTAATTTATAATAATACGATATATTGTAAAGGAAGTATATAGTTGGAGGTTTTTCCAAAGTGATTTTTTAAAAATGAAATACACAGCAATTAGATGTGAAAAATCATTCTATTACAGTACATTGGACTGATTTGCTAATGATTATATTCTCTATGTGATTAATGTTTCAGATCTTTTTCATGTGTGAAATATGAAAATAGTTTCTAAAAATGTTTTGATAAAGACTGTCCTTATGAGGTTTTAATGTTTTTGATTTGGGGTTTTGTTTGTTTTTGTCAATACATCCTGTCCTTGACCTTTGATCGATTTCTTCTACCCTCTATTATTGAAGCACTCTTCCTCCTAGTAAACAGTGGAATTTTTCAGAAAAACAGCAAATATTTGTGTCAGCTTTTAAATATGGCCCCCATTTCTCTAACATTCCTCTCATCTAGAGATGTGGTATGATTTTCCCTCTTGAATCTGTACCTTGTGATCATTTGGCCAGTAGAATTCAGTGGAAGTGATGGTGAATCAGTTTCCAGGTCTTTGGAAACAGACTTAAATTTCTTTTAATATTTACATAGTAACTAATTTTGTTGTAGGTTATACATAGGTATCTAATTTTATTTTTGATATTTACAAATAATTGTTGCAGCACCGTTCATTGAACATCTGTTCTTTCTCCCAAGAAATTATAATCTCTTTTTTTTTTCCATCTGTTGGCTGGAAGTCACTGGTGTTTAAGCTATTATAGCTGCTAGTGTAACAATGAGTTATAAACTGTTAGATTCTATGTGGAAATCTTTCAATTTAGATAAGGAATCCAAGGAAATATTGGTCTATAATTATATGTTATGCTGGTTATAATATAAAGTATAAATTGACACCATAAACAAGCTGACTCCATTCTCTTCCTTTTGTAATTCTCTGAAGCAATTTACATAAGATTGTCCAGTTTTCTTACAGTTCTTAAAAACTTAGGTGAAATTGATGTCTTTGGAAGGAGTCTTAATTTTGATAACATTTGATTCTAGATCCACTTGAAATTGCTTTAAGAATGTTATGAGCAGGGTGCAGTGGAATGTGCCTATGACTGCAGCACTTGAGAGGGTGAGTCCAAAGAATTACAGGTTTGAAGCCAGACTGGGCTACTTAGAGATATCCTGTCTCAAAAAGAAGAAAAATATGAAAACTATGTATCTGTTCCTCATTAAGATGTAAAATACATATTTACTTGAAGTAAAATTGTTTTTCACACAATTTCATGTATTCACTATCCATTAATTAACTCAAGATCACAAATCAATGACTGAAACACGATATCAGCTATAGGTCAGAATATTATCAAAAATTATCAAAAATTTCTCTTTTTTCTATTTTTCTCTGTTATTACAGTCACCTAAAGACTCTAGTTCTTTCTTCTATTAAACTTGTTTCAGTGTAAAAAAGTGCCACCAAGACATATTATATGAAACTGAAAAGTTATTAGAAGAAACAGTCACAAATAAAGTTACTAACGCTATATTTAAAATAGCAAAACATGCTAAGAACATAGAATTCTATTAAATATTAGGTAAGCAAAATTGAAAAAAAAACAGTGCTTCTAGCTAAGACTTCATTTCATTTTGTATATTTATTTATTTACCTGTTTATTTATGCAGTACTGGGAGGTTGAACCCAGAGCCTCATGCAGGCTAGGCAAACACTTTACCACTGAGCTTTTCACTGAAACCCCTTTTTATTTTTTGTTTGGAGACAGAGTCTCACTAGATTTCACAGGCTGCCTCTGGCCTAGAACTCATAATCCTCCTGATTTGGCCCCCCCAAATAGCTGGGATTACAGTGCCCAGTTATTTCATTTTAATCATATGATTAAAACAGTGACTTGTCCATTTGAAATGGCTTTAACTACTTGTCACCTACATTTAGATAAAATAAACTATGATAATGTTTATCTCAAACTGGCCAGGTGCAAAGGACACATGTGTCCACCCATTCCTATGTTTATCTCTACTGCTCTTTGCTGCTTGCACACATGGGCACTATAACAATATGTTACATTGTGACTAAACAGAGGAACCATCAACATAGTTATCACTTCTTGGCTGGTAGAGTTGTTGATGAGCAACATACCCTATTTCTTGGTCTCCAGCATTTTTCCCCCTTTATTCAGGCAACCTCTACTACACAATGTAAGCCAATTAGCCTAAAGACTTAGCAACTGACACTGGAAACGGAACACACATCTCTCTTTTGGCAATAAAAAAAGTATTACTAATGAAATACTGTTTCAGCTCCTTAAAAAGAACAATTCAAAAACTCTCGAAATTCCTTTATTAAAATTTCCCACCTTCCTATACATACTCTAGTCACTTGACACAGCTCTGCCATATTTGTCCTTTCTGAAACTCTTCCCTAAATATGTGTCCACTTCTTCAAACAAGGAGAAAAAGGAAAAGCATGCTTCTTAGGCAATGTCTAAGGTTCTTCTCTTATTTTTATCTCCATTTGGAAATAATCTCTGTACTAATGTCCTTCAGCTTCAAGTGTGTGGATGTGCTGTGGGGCTTTTGTAGCATAAGCCACCTGAAGCAGGATATTTTTACATGATACTTGAAATTTTTCATATTCAATAGAGAAATGAGATGGAGAACCAATAGCACTCTATATAGCTTTAAGTTCCCTACATTCATATTCTCTTTTGTAGTGGAGAGCTGACCTATGTAATAAGCATTAGAGAGAATACAATTTGCTATTAAATCAACTATTTGTGGGATGTATGTGATAATGACCATGGGGAACAGATGCTTGTTTTTTATTCCCCTCTTTACTTCTGACCTACTATTCGACCATTATCCATGAAACCAACATTTTTACTCTTGATTCACCTAATTTAAATGGAATAGCCATTATGGAAATTACAGAAATAATGTACTTATTTTCTTCTCTTTTAGCCCTTTGTATTTCCAACACATGTAAATAAATTTTAGAAGACATTATAACAACAGAGATTGTATTTTTCTTTCCAAATACTTTGACTCAATTTTCCCCTTTATTTTTTAGATTATTTAACAAAACACACCCAAAACTATATAAGAAAATGGACTCATTTGATTTCCTGTATGATATATACTAAATTAGACCTGTCCAATAAAATCGTTAGTTGTAGCATTGGTAGATTGTGAGATGAATTCAGTGGATCACAAGCATTATGCCTTCAAAAAAGAAAATAAATGATCTGCTTTTGCTAGCACTTTACATTTTAATGTTTATTGAGGCACAATATAAAGTATATGTGTTGTTATGAATTGAGGTTACAAAAAGCTTTGAAAATCTACCCTGTAGATTTTAATATGTTTATGTTGTTCATTTACCACTCCTTTCTCTATAACTTTACCATTGTTTTCTAGAGTATAATCACTTTTTATTGATAATTTTAAGCCACTTTATTGAGGTATGCTTGGCATACAGAAAGCTATACATATTTAGCAAATACAACTTGATGAATTTGGAATGACTCTACACCTACAAAATCATCACTTTATGCCATCACCTCACTCATCACCTTCAAATGCTTCCTCTCACTTTCTTATTTATTTTTATTAATTTTTGTGTAAGAAAATTTAATATAATATCTATGTTCATAACAAATTTTAGGGGCTGGGGGTTAGCTCAGTTGGTTGAGTGAGTCTCTTTGCTCTTAGAGGCCCTAGGTTTGATCCCTATCATCACAAAAATGGGAGAAGGACATGGAAGCCCATTCTCCAAACAATCAGCTATTGAAAACCCTATGAATAGCAGAGAAGCACTGATGCAGTGCTGGGCATGGTACTACAGTGTCAGGGAGCATTTCATTCTGCTTTACATAGGGTCTCTATGAGTTGGACCCAACTCACCAGTATCTAACAACAACAGTACATTTTTAAATATACTATACAACATTGTTAACTACAGGCAGTATGCTGCAGAGTGGATCTCCAGGATTTATTCATCTTGTACAACTGCAACTTTACACCTTTTGACTAACTCCTTCCTCTTTCTCTCTAACCACAGCTCATGGAAACCACCTGCTTCTATAGTTTTGGCAATTTTAGATTCATAATATGATTGGTAGCCTTCAGTATTTGTCCTGTATCTGACTTATTTCGTTTGGCATAGACATAATGTGCTCAAGATTGATCCTTGTTCTCACAAATCACATGATTTACTTCTTTAAGACATCCAATATTCCATTGTATTTATATGCCACATTTTCTTTGGATGGCTATTTAGTTTTTATTTTCTCATGTCTTGGCTATTGTGAATAATTTTGGAATGAACATAGGAGTGCCCATATCTTTTTAGGGTCTGGGGTTTAGCTCAATTGGCAAAGTGCTGCTTTGTACTCTCTGAGGCCCTGAGTTTCATCCCCAGCACTGCACAAATGAGAGAAGGACCCAGCTCTCGAAACAATCTCAGCCCACTCTTGAAATAATCAGCCATTGAAAGCCCTATGAATAGCAGAGAAGTGCTGATACTGAGCATGGCACACTGTCAGGGAGTGTTTTCTTCTGTGGTACACAGGATCTCTACTAGTAGGATCTAACTCTGCAGCACCTAATAACAACAACAACATGGTTTCAAGATCCTAATTTCTAGTCTTTTGGTAAAAACAAGAACTGAATCACATGATATTGTTGCTTTTAATTTTTCAAGGAAGTTTTATACTGTTTTCCATAACAGCTACAGCAATTTGTTCCCCCACAATTAACATGCAAGGGTTACATTTGTTCCTTCCACTTCCTCAGGGAGATTTGATGTATTCTTTTGACAGTAGCAATCCTACAGAAATGTAGTAATATCTCAATGTGGTATTGATTTGCTATTTGATGATAACTATTGATTCTGTGCACTATTTGATACATTTATTGGCCATTTCTATGTCACTTTTGGAGAAGTGACTATTCAGCTCCTTTGACTACTTTTTAAGAGTTAGTTGTTGTGAAGCCACAATAATCATATTCATATGTTATAGGTATAAAAACAGACATATAGATCAACAGACCAGAATAAAGTTTCCAGAAATAAAACCACTCATATATAGTCAACTTTGATAAGGATGACAAGAGTAGCAGTCAGCAAAGGATAGTCTCCAATAAAAGATGTTGAAAAAACTATATATCCACATGTAAAAAGAGTGAAATTAGACATTAACTTACAAAGTACACAGAAATCAATTCAGCATGGATTAGAGACATAAATCTAAAACTTAAAACCATAAAAATCTTAGAGAAAAAAAATAAGGAAAATGTGTCTTAACATTGTCCTTGGCAATACTTTCTTTCCAAGGGCAAAACAAAAACAAAAATAGATAAGTGAATAGGTGAGACATCAAATAATCTGCAGCACAGCCAAAGCATCAATCAACAGACTGAAAATGTAACCTATGGAAGGAGAGAAAAAAAAAATTTTTTTGTGGGGGCAGGAGAAGGAGGTTGAATCCAGGGTCTCCCACATGCTAGCTAAGTGCTCTATCACCAAATTGAGCATCCAGTCCCTTTTATTATTTTTTTTTATTTTGAGACAGGGTATTGCTAAATTCCTCAGGCTTTCCCTAGCCTTCAATCTGTGATCCTCCTGCCTCCACCCTGAGAGACTGGGATTTCAGGTGTACACCACAGGGCCCAGCTGAGAAAAATATTTTTAAACCACACATCTGATAATGTGTTAATGTATCTGGTAAAAGATAAATATATGAATAACTCCTACAATGGATGTCAAAATAATTATCCAATTTTGTGACAATTTAAAAACTTTCTTCCTCTCCATAGTATTTAAGTAAATATTATCCCAGACTAATCAGGAGGGGTCCACAGCCATACTACTTTGGTGACCAATCCTGTCTGATCTTGGAAGCTAAGAAGAGTCAGACCTGGTTAGTCATTCGATGGGAGTTGTTGTTGATGTCAGGTGCCACTGAGTTGGCTCCAAACCATAGAGACCCTATGCACAACAGAATGAAACACTCTAGGACACTATTGCCTTGCTTGACACTATTGTCAGTGCTTCTCTGCTATTCATAGGGTTTTCAATGGAGGGTTGTTTCAGGAGTGGGTTGCCAGGTCCTTCTCTTTAGCCTGCAGTACCAGGTATTGGTAGTCTCCCTCCAAGGACTAATCAGGCCAACCCTCCTTGGCTTCCATGATCAGGTGAGATTGGATGCCAAGGGGCTATGGATGGAGACCCCCTAAGAATACCAGGTGCTGTAGGCTTGGAAGAAGGACCAGTAGCTCATTTAGGAAATAATCAGTCATTGAAAACCCTATGAATAGCAGAGAAGCACTGACATTATGCTGAGCATGGAACGATTTCTGGGAGTGTTACATTCTGTTGTCCTTAGTGTAGGGAAAAATTGAGAGGAAATTGGCAAAAACTCCCAAACTGGGAAAACGGCTTTTGAATATCTGGTTTATAAATTAGAAATCTAAGGAAAATGAAAAGAACTTGGTTGCACGTTTGTACAAAACCCTTCCTGATTGGACAATTGGACTGAAAG
>VMDO01033902.1:0-17447 GCA_007922755.1 Pedetes capensis | reverse complement strand
GGCCCTGGGTTCAACCCCCACTACAAAAAAAAAAAAACCATAAAATAAAATAAGGACATCTTAAATATCTAAGAGTCCAATCGCTGGATAAATAGTAAGAGTATGTTTAACTCTGTAAAAGGCTGTCAAACTATATTCCAAAGTAGACATTCTGTTTTGCATCCCCATTGGCAATGAATGAGAGCTCCTGCTGTCCAAATGTCTTCAGCTTTTAGTATTATAAGATTTTTTTTCAACTTTAGTCCTTCTAATAGATGTGTAGTGGTGTCACATTATTGTTCGAACTTGTAATTCCCTGGTGGCAAGTGATTTTTTTTCACATGCTTATTTGCGTGTGTGTGTGTGTGTGTGTGTGTGTGTGTGTGTGTGTGTGTATTCTTTGGTAAAATGTCTGTCTGTTGCTCACTTTTTAATTGGGGTGTTTTTTCTTATCATTGAGTTTTAAAAGTTCTTTGTATATTTTGGGTTCAAATAATTTTCAGATGTATTTCATCCCAGTCTGTGGCTTGCCTTCTCATTTTCTTAACCTTGCCTTAACAGAGCAAAACATTTTGATTATAGGCGTGTGCCACCACTCCTGGTGGATCACGATTTTGACTGTTGGTTTTGTTAGGTGCCATCAAGTTGGGTCTGATTCATAGAGACTCTACGTACAACAGAATGAAACACTCCCCTGCACAGTGCCTTGTCTGATACTATGTCAGTGCTTCTCTGCTACTCATACCATTTTCGATGGCTGATTGTCTCAGGAATGGATCACCAGACCAAGCACTCTACCAACTGTGCTAAACCCTAGCCCATGCTTTTGGCATTGTAGTTAAAAATCTCACCCCTATTCCTAAACTCACACATCTAGGTTTTCTCCTATATTTTCCTCTTGAAAATTTTGTGGGTTCACATTCTTATGTGATCAGTTTTGACTTTTTTGTTTGTTTGTGAAAGGTATAAGATCTATTTAGACTCTCCCTTCCCTTCTCTTTTTCCTTTTTTTTTCCTGCCATATAGAAGACCAATTGCACCCATCATAAATTTTTGAAAAGATTATCCTTTTATTATTGAATTCCTTTTGTTACTTTGTTAAAGATCTATTGACAATATTTATGTGATCCTATTTTTGTGCTGTTTATTTTGTCCTGTTGCTCATTTTGCCTCTTCTATCACCAAGACCATACTATTTCGATTACTGCTGCTTTTGGGTTAGTCTTAAAATCAGGCAGAGTTAGTTCTCTAACTGTTCTTCAGTATTGTGTTGTTTATGCTAGGTCTTTTGCCTTTACACATAAACTTTAGAATCAGGTTCTCAATGTCTTCAAAATAACTTGGTGAGATTTTGATTTTGATCACATTGACTTCACAGATCAAAATAGGAAGAATTGAAAATTTAGCAATATTGACTCTTATAATACATGAACACAGAATATTTATCCATTTATTTAGACTTTCTTTGATTTCTTTAATTAGCTTTGTAGTTTTGGACACACAGATCATGCATAAATTTTGTTAGATTTATACCTACATATTTCATTTTGGGGGAGTGATAAATATTTTTATTTCAAATTTCAATTATTCCTTGCTGGCATGACTTTTGTATGTTAGTTTTGCCTTTTGTGATCTTGTTATGTGTACTTATTTCCCGGAGATTTTTTTGTCAATTCTTTGGGATTTTTTATGTAAGATCACATCATCTGTGAAGGAAGTTTTATTTGCTCCTGTCCAGTCTATATACTATTTGTTTCCTTTTTTTTCTTTTTTCTTTGTTTTGTTTTATTGCACTAACTAGGATTTCCAATGCTAAGCTAAATAGGATTCATGAGAGGATACATCCTTGCTTGTTTCCAAACTTAGCAGAAAGTGTACAGTGTGTCACCAATAAGTATGGTGTATTTGTTGGATTTTTGTAGGTATTCTTTGCAAATTTCCCTTTATTCTAAGTTTGCTGGGAGTTTGTATAATGAAAAGTTACTGAATTTTGTCAAATGTGATTTTTCTTTTTACTGTGATAGTTTGAATTTTCAATATGCCCCAAAGACCCATGTGTTAAAGGCTTGAATTCACCAACTCTTTTTGGTATAATGACAACAACGTACAGCATTTCATTGTACATTGCTCACGTTAACTTCCCCTTCCATCTTCCTTTGATGTATCCTGTGCCATTTAATATTTTCCGTGTAGAATATTTCACTATTGCCACTTGAAGCTTGAATTTTCTCATCAGTTCTTCAACCTTGAGAAAAACAGAGAATGTCTTCCTTTTGGTTTTCTATCTCCAGCTCTTTGTACAATTCATTATAATATTTTATTTTGTCTCCTTGCCCTTTGAAATTTTCTGTTCAGTTATTTTCCTTTTTTTGGTATTGGGAGTTGAACCCAGGGCCTCACACTTGCATGCTTTGCAAGTGCTGGACCACTGGGCTGCATCCCCAGCCCATTTTTTTTTTTTTTTTTTTTTTTTTTTTTTTTACTTTTTGAGACAGAGTCTCACTATGTTATGCAGACTGCTTCTGGTCTCAAACTTGTGATCCTCTTGCCTCTGCCTCCTGAGCCTCTGGAATTACAGGTGTGCACCACCACACCCAGCTTTGTTCAGTTCTTTAACTTGGTCATATCTTCCTTTTATTTTAGCTGCTTGACATTCAAGGGCAAAGTCTCTTTTGACATGTAATTTGGTCTTTTCCTTTCTTCCTATTTCTCCATAACGTTTTGCTTTCTTCATGAATGATGTCTTTTATGTCATGCCACAGCTCATCTGGTCTTCCATCATTAGTGTCTAAAGCATTAAACCTGTTCTTGAGATGATCTCTGAAGTCAGATAGGATACACTCAAGGTCGTACCTTGACTCTTGGACACTTGTTCTACTTTTCTTCAGTTTCAATTTGAACCTGCATGTTAGCAGTTGATGGTCTGATTCATAATCAGCACTCAGTGTTGTTCTGACTTCTGATACTGAGGTTTTCCATTGTCTCTTTCCACAAATGTAGTCAATTTGGTTCCTGTATATTCCATCTGGTGAATTCCATGTTTATAATTACCATTTATCTTGGTAAAAAATGTATTCATAATGAAAAGTTTGTTGGTTTGACAAAATTTTATCATGCGATCTCCAGCATTGTTTCTGTCACCAAGGCCATATTTTCCACCTACTGAGCCTTCTACTTTGTTTCCAAATTTTGCAATCCAGTCGTTAGTAATTATCATTGTATCTTGATTGCATGTTTGATCAATTTCAGATTGCAGAAGCTGGTAAAAATCTTCCTTTTCTTCATTTGTGGCTTTAGTGGTGGGTACGTTAATTTGAATAATAGTCATATTAACAGGCTTTCCTTGTAGGCATATGGATAGTATTCCATCACTGACAGCATTGTATTTTAGGACAGATCTTGAGATGTCTTTTTTGATGATTGCAACCCCATTTCTCTTTGTCATTCCTGGTATAATAGACCATATGAATATTTGATTCAAAATGGCCAATATTAGTCCATTTTAGCTCACTGATGCATAGAATGTTGATGTTTTTGTGTTCCATTTCACTTTTGACAATTTCTAATTTTCCTAGAATCATACTACCTGGATTCCATGTTCATTTTGAGTTGTGCTATATCAGCAAATGGAGGTCCCTGAGGATTTACTCCATTCCAGTAATTAAGGTTGACTCTACTTTGAGGAGGCAGCTCTTCTTTAGAGTAATAGTAGTAGTAGTCTTTTCAGTGCCTTCCAACCTGGGGGGAGGGGCATTTTCTAGTACTATATCTGTCAGTGTTTCTCTGCTGTTCATAGAGTTTTCAGTGGCTAACTATTTTGGGTGTTGGTGACTAGATCCTTCTCCCTAGTCTGTCTTAGCGTGGAAACTCAGCTGAAACCTGTCTACCATGGGTGGCCCTGCTGCTATCTGAAATACTGGTGGCATAGCTTTCAGCGTCACAATCACATACAAACCTGACAACATGGTAAGCTGACAGATAAATGAGGGATATTCAGATTATATTACATTTTACGTGGGTTATGGTAATTTGTAATTTTAAAAGAATTGTACTTTTAAAGAAATTGTTAGTTTGTGTTCAATTCTTTGAACTTATCAAATTTGTCTGGATAGTTTTTTCGTAGTATTTATTATCCTTTTAATGTTCCTGTATTGCTAGTAATGACTCTTGTTTCATTTCTGATATTAGAAATTTCAGTCCTTTTTCTTTTGTTCTTAGATAATCTGGGTATATGTTTATCAATTTTAATGATCTTTCCAAGAATCATATTTGGTTTCATTGATTTTCTTTGTTGTTTTCTTGGTTTAAATTTCATTGATTTATGCTGTAACTTTTATTATTTTTTTATGCTTGTTTTGGCTGAAGTTACTCTTAGTTTCCTTGTAGTTTCCTAAGGTACAAATTTTAATTCTTTTTTGCCATGAGTACATTTAATGCTATAATTTCTGTTTTTGCAACATCTCACACATTTTTATATGTTGTTTTTCATAATATTTTAAAATTTCTCTTGGGACATTTTATTTGATTCACATGTTACTTAGAAATATGTTGTTTAATCTCTATATATGTGAGGATTTTCTAGACACCTTTCTGTTACTAATTTCTAGTTTTATTCCATTGTGGTGTGAGAACATAGTTTGTATTACTTCTATTCTTTAAGCTTGTTAAGGTATGCCTTATGGCCCGATATGTGGTCTGTCTTGGCAACTGTTTTATGTGAGCTTGAGCAGAATGTATATTCTGTGGTTGTTAGATGGAGTATTCCAGAAGTCATGTGTTAGATAAGTTGATTAATAGTGCTTCTCAAGTCAAATATATTCTTACTGATTTTTCTGCCTGTTTTATCTGTTTATTACCAAAAGATGGATGCTGAAGCTTCTAACTGTATCAGTGGATATGTCTAATTTTCCTTGCAGCTTCTCAGTTTTTGCTTCATATATTTTGATTCTCTATTGTTAGATAAATACACAATAATGATTACTACAGCTTCTTGGAGGATAGACCCCTCTATCACAATATATTGCTTCTTTTTATACCTGTTAATTTTCCTCTTCTAAAGTTTGCTTTGTCTAAAATTAATATGACTACATCTTTCTTTTCATCAGTGTTAGTTGCAAATATATATTGCAAATTTTGGGGTAACTACTGAAATTTTTTGGAAAAGAATTATAACTGAAGTGCTAAGAGAAGAGAGAAAATGGAATCATATGAAATGTTCAACTAACCAGTGAAGGTAGAAAAAGAAGGAACAAAGAATTCAAAAACAAAGAATAAATAGCTACAATGAAGGGGAAAGAGTTACTAGGCTTCAAATTCTACTAGTGTCTTTTTTTTTTTTTTTTTTTGCTGTCTCTTTGGGCCCCTTAAAGAACTATTCCTTAAGTAAAGTCTGTGCCTTTTAGTTTTTTTTTAATTTGTAATCCACTCTTATTCTACCTATTTATTAAAATCCTATTACTGTGATAGTGTTTGAGAGAGAGGAAGCACTCATAATCTTTTTTTAGTCTGCCATTGGGTTGTGATTTTCACAAGTGTTTCTTAATTTTTAAAAAAATATTTAAACAAAAACATTTTTTTTCACTCTGACATGAGAAAGGAAAATTAAAAGGGCCTGGAGTTGGGTAAATATCTTTCCCCTTAACTGAAAGCTCTGGTAAAGTCCAACCTGGGGCATTGGCCTGTGGTGTGAAGAATACTCAGTGCATTTTGAATGGCTATTGTTTTTCCTCCCCTACTAGAGCCACAGGGGATCCTTTTTGGCTGTCATCATAAAAACTTGATGACATTTATGGAGGTAAAACCCCCAAATGTTTGTGATAGCCATCCTAACACTACAGCCTCCAGCCTTCTCATTGTTGTACAACTACACAGAGCCTCCAGGAGGTCATCAAAATTACCATTTAAGTGTTCATATGAGTTTATAGGTATTGTGCTGGGGCTTAGCTCAATTGGTAGAGTGCTTGCTCTGAGTGCTTGCTGTGAGACCCTGGGTTCAAACTCCAGCACTGCAAAAATGGGAGAAGGGCCTAGTAGCATTCTCCCAAAACAATGCTGAAACAATCAGCCATTGAAAACCCTATGATTACCAGAGAAACACTGACATAGTGCCAGGCATGGCACAATGTAAAGAATGTTTAGTTCTCTCATATATAGGGTCACCATGAATCAGACCTGGTTCAATGGCACCTAACAACAACAACAATGAATTTATGGCTCTAATTGCTTCTGCTCCAGGTAAACATGTACCAGCTGTTGTTGTTGTTAGGTGCCGTCGAGTCGGTATCCAACTCATAGCGACCCTCATAGGGTTTTCAATGGCTGACTGTTTAGGGATTGCCTTGGGAGTGGATTGCCAGGTCCTTCTCCCATTTGTGCGGTGCTAGGAATTCAACTCAGGACCTCAGAGACTGCAGCGCAGCACTCTACCAACTGAGCTAAATCCCAGCCCTGTACCAGCTGTAGTTCTCTTTATTTACCTGTTTTTCTAGATTTTGGGTGGTATTTTGTTCTATGACCTCAATTTCTTGATGAGTCCAGGAAAAGTTGTTGATTTGCACTTTTTGTTGTAAGGATAGGATTGATGTCTTCCAGGTCTTTTATCTGTTGGATATGAAGGTAGAAGTCATTTATTTTGATGTTTTGAGGTTTTTTTTTTTTTTTTTTTGCAGTACTGGGGGTTGAACCCAGGGCCTTGCGCTTGCATGCTTTGCAAGTGCTGTACCACTGAGCTGCACCCCTAGCTCATTTTTTTTTTTAACTTTTTGAGACAGGGTCTCGCTAAATTATGCAGATTGCCTCTGGTCTCGAACTTGTGATCCTCCTGCTTCTGCCTCATGAATCACTGGGATTATAGGCACGCGCCACCATGCCCGGCTGATGTTTTGAGATTTTTGGTGTTGATGTAGCATTATTTTTAAAAGTTACAATTTCTAATTGTTTCTTGCTAGTATATAGAAAGTCTGTAGCCATAGCATCCTAGTATCTGATCCAGCCTGATCTCAGAAGATAAGTAGGGCCAGACTGGTTAGTCCTTGCCTGGGAGACTGCCTGGGAATACCAGACGCTGCAGGTAAGAGAGAAGGACCTGACAATCCTCTCCCAAAAAAATCCTCCATTGAAAACTCTATGAATAGTAGAGAAGCATTGACAGTAGTGCCTGGCATGGTGCAGTAGCAGAGAGTATTTGTTTCTGTTGTACATGTACTTACTATGAGTTCCACTTGACTTGACAACACCTAACAGCAAGTATATAGAAATACAAATGAGTTTTGTATTTTGATGCTTTATCTTGTAACTATGCTATAATTAGTTTTAGTAACTTTGATGTAAATTCCATTAATTTTATATTGAAAGTGTCATGTTTTGAGTAAATAAAGATAATTTTATTTTTTACCAATCTGGATGAATTGTATTTCTTTGTCTTGTTGCATTGCACTGGCTAGATGCTTCAGTGCAATGTTGAATAGAGTGGTGAAACCAGAGAGCTTTGTCTTATTCTTGCTCTTAGAGAGAAAGTATTTAGTATTTCATCACTGATTGTAATGCTAGTTGTAAGTTTTGAATAGGTATCTCTTATAAAGATGAGAAAATTTCCTTCTGTATTAGTTTTCTGTGGCTGCTATAATAAGGCATAAAAATTGGCTTTAAAACAATAGAAATTTATTATCTCTCAGTTTTAGAGGCTACAGTTTTGAAATTAAAGTGTCAGTAGAGCCATGTTCTCTCTGAGATTTTGGGTAGAATCTTTACTTGCCTCTTCTTTGTTCCTTTCTTATGAGGACACCAGTTATATTCAATTAAGGACCCACTTTATTTCAATATGACCTCACCTTAACTAATTGCATCTTCAACGTACCTACCTCATCTTAACTAATTGCATCTTCAATGTACCCATTTCCAAAACAGGGTACATTCTGAAGCACTTAGGAGTTTAGCATATATTTTAGTGGAACATAATTCAGCTCAAAACACATTTTATTCCTAGTTTGATGAGAGTTTATTTTTTATTTGGGAATGAATATTGGATTTTGCTAATTTGATAAAATTCATAAGGGGAACAATTTGGGCCTGGTGTTCTTATTGTTCATTTTTCTTGGGAATTTTTATATGTAGATATAGAAATCAATGTCTTTAACAGAGATAGAAATTTTCAGGATATTTCTTTCTTTTTGGGCAATCTTTGTCAATTGTATCTTTCAACAGATTTGTCCATCTATTCAAGTTGTTACAATTTTGGCATAAAGATGCTGAAAATATTCAAAATATGTAATGTGGATCTCTACCACTAGATGACCAAAGTTCTAAAACAGTACCTGGCACAAAGGTGATGCTTGGTAATTGCATTTATTTGCTTTTGGAATATGTAAACAAATGATTGGATGGGAAGTGTGGCCAATTGGCAACCACAAATAAAATGTTCAATTTGCAACCCCAAATCCATCTCTTTGCATCATTCACACCGTGTAGTCTTAAGAATACTCACAACCAATGTTTGCTAAAATGCAGACTCCTGGGCTCTATGTATAACTATACTGCCAGGCTCTGTGGCCAATGTTGAGATTTGTTTGGGGTGTGGTATAAAGCAGTTTCCAAAGTCTGGCTGATAATCAGAATCACTCATGAGGGTTTCAACCACATATATTCTGGGGTCCCACCTTCAATGATTCAGACCATCTCAGTGTACAGTAGAAACTAGGAAGCCAAATTTTTAAAGTTCCTTGCTGATTCTTTTTTTTTTTTTTTTTTTTTTTTTTTGGCGGTACTGGGAGTTGAACCCAGGGCCTCACGCTTGCATGCTCTGCAAGTGCTGGACCACTGAGCTGCACCCCCCAGCCCATTTTTTTTTTTTTTTTTTGAGACAGGGTCTTGCCAAGTTACACAGACTGCCTCTGGTCTCAAATTTGCAATCCTCCTGCCTCCACCTCCAGAGCCTCTGGGATTACAGGCATGTGCCACTGCGCCCGGCTCCTTGCTGATTCTTATGATTAATCATCTAGATCTATTCTTACCCAAAATGTAGGCCAAAATGTTAGAAAAAAATGCTAAAATTTACATGACTAGTTCCCAGCCTCAGGGTGTCTGATTCAGAAGGGTTCAGGAAGAACCCTTGTGTATATTATTTTGCTATTTATTCCTGTTTAAGAATCAATGCTACACAGTTTGGTACATGTTGGTAATAAAGTTTGGTTTCTATCCCTTCCTTTGAAACTGATCTTAGACAAACTTAATTCTGGAATTGCTTTCCCCCTACCCCACTTCTCTTTATTCTGGCAGAGGTGAAAGACTCAATAGCTTTTTTCTCCTTTCTTCTCACCTTGATACTCTTTGGTGAATGCTATTTAGTTTCAGGGGCCTACAAGTTGTTGTTATGTTGTTGTTGTTGTTGTTGTTGTTAGGTGTCATAGAGTCATGTCTACTCACAGCGACCCTCATAGGGTTTTCAATGGCTGATTGTTTCGAGACTGCCTTGGGAGTGGATTGCCACATCCTTCTCCCATTTTTGTGGGGCTGGGAATTGAACCCAGGACCTCACAGACTGCAGAACAGCGCTCTGCCTACTGAGCTAAATCCCAGCCCCTGTTGTTATGTTGTTGTTGTTGTTGTTGTTGTTGTTAGGTGCCGACGAGTTGGTATCTGACCCATAGCGACCCTGCGCACAACAGGCAAAACACTATTGTCAGTGCTTCTCTGCTGTTCATAGGGTTTTCAATGGCAGATTGATTTTTGGGAGTGAGTTGCCAGGTCCGTCTCCCAAGCCTGCAGCCTGTAGCACCTGGTGTTCCCCGGTGGTCTCCCAAACAAGTACTAACCAGGGCCGACCCTGCTTAGCTTCTGAGATGTGATGGGATCGATGCCACAGGGCTATGGCTGCAGGCCGTTGTTATGTAGGAGCTGCTAAATAAGTCTTTGAATTAAACCGCCTTTATCTGGCTACAAAAGGGAGAGAAAGTGATGGTATAACAATGAGATTTTCTTGTACCCTCACCAAGATGAAATATGTTTGTCCAATTTGCAATTATCATCTTCTTTAAAGCACTCTAAAATGTTGCAGCAAAGGAGGAAGAAGGGCTGGTGGTCTTGACAGTGGCAGGGAAGGGAGAAAAATAATAGGGAAAGCTGAAGTATGAAAGAGAACCTTAGGAAAGCTCATTCAGCCTGAATTACAAATATGTCCAGGTTCGCCTAGCTCCAACCCAAGCCAATGTAAGCAGCTTCTCTCAGGATGTCAAAGAATCCAGGTAAAATACAGCAGAAAATTGTTTGATTCCTCCCTTCTTTCCTCTTTTGCTGAGAGGTTCCCTCCCTTGCCTCTGCCTTGTGAGGGCCTCTGTGAGGTGACTACTTTGCTTTGTTCTGTTGCTGAGGCCATGGTCTTGTTTTACATCAATGGAGCTATTCACTTTCAATATGTATTGATAAGCTTGACAGCTTAACAGCTAACAACTGTCTATTGTATTGCAATATGTAATCATCTTGAGGAGTTTGCCAACTGCTTTGGGAAAGGGAGGAAAACGCCTCCGATTATAGCTATAAGGAATCAGGCTACAACTCATGATTCCAAGCCTAGAATGAAGAGTAAACGCTGTGGGCCAATGGGTGGGTCTGTTTCCCTCCTTAGATTAACTAGACCTTAAATAACTGAGGCATGCATACCAAGCATAGGCAGTTTAAAATCTTTTTTTCTTCTCTTTGATTATTCAGCACCAGGACCCTTGGTGACAGCCAAGTTACTTGCCATAAAATTCTCAAAGCTAGCACATTTTGAACTGTTTATGTGTCATGTAACAATTCATTGTCTGCAGTTTTCCAGGGACTCCCCCTCACAGAGTGCCAAAATACCACTGAAGTAAGTGGAAAAGTGTTCAGATAAGGACATTTACAAATAAGCTTTCTGCATAGCTTTATCTGTAAGAGAGCCGTTGTTCAAAAGAACTGAAAAATAACTCTTTGCAATGAAAGACATTAGTCTCCACTGATAGGCATGCTCTGATAGACTCATACTAACTGTCCCATTTTCCAGGATGTCTTCCAGTAAAGAAAAATGGCAGTTATCGAAAGGATTCCCTTTCCAGTTTTAGTGGATTAGATGCTTAGCATCAAATTAACAGAACACTGTTTTTTTTTTCTTCTTTTTTAATTTAAATGTCCTTGTTTCTTTTCTTTTCTTTTCTTTTCTTTTTCTTTTTTTTTTTTTTTTTTTTTTTTTTTTTTTTTTTGGTACTGGGGGTTGAACCCAGGGCCTCGCCCCTGCATGCTTTGCAAGTGCTGGACCACTGAGCTGCCACCTCCAGCCCATTTTATTTTTACTTTTTGAGACAGGGTTTCGCTAAGTTACAGACTGCCTCTGGTCTCGAACTTGCAATCCTCCTGCCTCTGCCTCCCGAGCCGCTAGGATTACAGGCGTGTGCCACCGCGCCCGGCTAATGTCCTTGTTTCTTGAAACACTAATAGCAGAAAAAGGACAGTAAGTGATTGCATATGGAAAATGAAAATGCTCACTAATTTCAGTATGAAAGGTCAGGGGTTCAAATAATTATGCTTGTGTAAGTGGTCTCTAGTCTTTCACTTTAAATTTAGGTTTACATTTCTTTGCAGTTTAGCGCTTTATTTCAGATCCCATGTCTACTTTGTTTCTAATTACCATTGTCTGCATGTCAAAAGAAACTATCCTCTTAGAAAAATGCAAAGGCACACTGTTATAAAAAATCAGGGCTTTTATTCTTTTGAGAAAATGGAAATCATACTGAAAAATTATATTCTTATAAAGAATATAAATTAAATTTCCTATTAGAGAACCATCAAATTGGCTATTTTATTGGAATATTACAGGGATATAATACATTTTAGTTTATGTGCTTTTTGCTTATCAGAAAATATAGCTGAGATCTTGAATGCATTTGACTGGCTGGTGATATTGGAAATTTTATTGGCACTCTATGCTTATGTAGCCTGCAGCCATAGCCCTGTGGCATCCAATCCTGTCAGATCTCGGAAGCTAAGCAGGGTCGGGCCTGGTTAGGGCCTGGATGGGAGACCACCTGGGAACACCAGAAGCTGTAGGCTTGGGAGAAGGACCTGGCAACCCCCTCCCAATAATCAATCTGCCATTGAAAACCCTATGAACAGCAGAGAAGCACTGACAATAGTGTTTCCCCTGTTGTACAGAGGGTCACTATGAGTCAGATACCGATTCGAAGGCACCTAACAACAACAACAACAACAATGCTTATGTAACTTTGACTTGGGCTGCACATCTACCATTTCACATGGAAATGTAGTCTTCCCTCTATATCTGTAAGAGATGTATCATAAGAACCCCAGGGATACCAAAATCTTCAGATGTTCAAATCCCTTATATAAAATGCTATAGTATTTGCATATAACCTATGTATATCCTGTGATACATTTAAAATCATCTTTAGATTACTTATAATAGCTAATACTATATGTTGTTGTTGTTGTTGTTGCTGCTGCTGCTGCTGCTGCTGCTGTTGTGGTTGTTAGGTGCTATCAAGCTGGTGTCTGACTTATAATGACCCTGCATATAACAAACAAAACACTACTGTCAGTGCTTCTCTGCTATTCATAAGGTTTTCAATGGCTGATTGTCTTTTGGGAGTGGGTTGACTGGTCCTTTTCCCTTCTTGAGTCCTTCTCCCAATGCTATATAAATATCACTAAATACTATATACAGATGTTATACTCTATTGTTTAGGGAATGCTGAATAAAAGTTTGTATATATTCATTAAAGACATAATCCTTTTTTCCTAATAGTTTTGATTCCCAGTTGGTTAAATCCATGAATGTGGAACCCGCAGATATTTAGGGTTCACTGTATTTACATTTCAGAGGAATAATTCTCATTTCAGGATGTCATGCAATTTGGAGTCTCACTGTATAGACATATGACTTAATCTGAGATGGAAGCTGTAAATTCTGCTTTTAGTAATTATGATCTCTGCCTTGTTGTTTTTTAAGAAATCAAATGGCAAACAAAGGTTCATTTTAATACTTTTCCTTCTTGCTTATAAAACAATAGACTGGAACCATTTTCTGAATATACATTTTTGTCTGTCTCTAAATGTCTATTGACTACCCGATCCATCAGTCCTCACTGATAAATGCTGATATCCCCACAAGTAGGATTAAATATCATCTCTGCAAGTACTGAACAAAAAGTAACAACTGTATGATATTCATATTTTTTCTTATACTTTCATTGAATATAAATGCTAAACAGTGATACAAGTAATAGTAACTTTTGTGTTTATTATGGCATGTTGCCATCAATAAAATGTTTTAATCACCATCCAATAGTTAACCTCCCAACACCATTGTGAACTAATTAGTTCAGTTGGGTTCATATCCTGTATTACTCAAAAGGAATTCTCCCGTTATGTCTGTTGTATAGTTGGAAAATATGCTAAAATACCACTTCTTAGGTGAGCACACATATTTCATAGAAAAGTAATACTTGATCTCTAGCTGCTATGTGACCTTTTTTCATTGAATAGTCTGATGAAAAGTATACTCTGGAGCAAAAAGCCACATTTTGAAGGCTTACTATCTCTCTCATATCATTGCTAATTGTATGACTTTTAGTGAAACACTTGAGATTTCTGGTCCTCAGTTTCCCCCGTGGTGATAATAATCCATCTTACCTACTTTAACAGTGCCAAAAGATCAAGTGAAAAATCATAATAATTAATATGAAATCCTATAATTATTATATAAATATTTCTGAAAGGGGAGAGTAGTTACTCTTTCCTTACAATTGTTTTAGAATTCTTTGGCTTAGTGTTTTCTCATCTGTAGTTATTCACAAATCATTTTCAGGAGTTTTGCTGTTATCTCTGCCTCCCTCTGCTATTAGTTGCATGATTTTCTTTAAATCTTTAAAATATAAGTACACTTATTTTAAAGTATTTATTTACTTATTTATTTATTCATTCATTCATTTATTGTGCTGGGGGTTGAACCCAGGGCCTTGTACATGCTAGGCAAGCACTTTACCAGAGCTACATCTCCAGCCCTCAAAAGACAATTTTATGTCTTTATCATAAATGGTATTCTAGCACCATTGCTATACAGAGAAGGCAATAGCAAAGTGAGTTAAATGAAAATGCAGCAATAAATGTTGCTCTGGATCATACCCAGTGTTGTGTGCACTGCATTTTAACAAGCACTGATTCAGGTGATGGAGATGGTCATTGTTGGGTTGTTGCTTGCAGAAGTTGGGGTTCTGAGTGAGGCAGGGAACTGGCCCTCAATCTGATGCTTAGATTCGCCTGCCTTCCTCGTTTCAGACCTGGTTGCCTGGCCCTCAGGGTGATGAATTGGAAGCCACTGGGTTGTGGTTCCAGGGGAGCTGGAAAGAAGAGGTCGATGACCAATTAGGCTGCTTCTCTTTCCTTATACATAAGGGATATTTTTGTGGCGTCTGCTCAATTGGAATGTGTGACTAACTGCCAAAGAGGGTCACAGGAGTAAAATAAGAGACGCTGTTAATGCTTAGCCAATAAATAGAGCATTTTATTGGATCCGTGTCTGTGAGGCATAGTGCACTCTATTTTGAAAAACAGCGGCAGATTTGCTGTTCTCCATGTTGTAAAAAGTGAACTTTAAAAATGCAAAATGCAGATATGTCTTTAAACTTCTCAGATACTGTGCATCTGTTTCTATGAGGACTAAACCTCGGATGTAAAGTTGCCACTGAGAATTCCATGAAGAACATGATGGAGGAAGCGAAACCAAATGAGAAAGTTCCTCATCCTCCTCTCTCTGGCAATTTGTTGGAGTAGGCATAGGGAATATAAATTTATCAGCCCCAATGAACATATTTACCAAGAGGAAATCTTCCATAAAAGCCATATAAAAATTTCTAATACACAGGCACACACATATAAATATAAATGTATGCATATGTCGGTAAGCTTTTATACTTTATCTACTTTTGAAATCTTGGAGAAATTAACAGTGACTTGAAACTCAAGTCAATATAGCATGATGTTTTTCAAAGAGTTAAAAATGCTTTCATATGCTACCTCATTGTATTTCTACAATTCTACCGGAAAGGGGGAAAAGGTGTTATAATTCTTGCTAAACACAGATACTATGATTCCATTTTAAGCAAAGATAAAACGAAAGTCCAGAGATGTAAAGACATATTCTCCAGAGTTAGTGTGGATTATAACATGAAGTTTGAGCTGCTAGAAATCAAGTTATTTCAAAATTATTCTTCCCTAAATAGGATCTGCTGCTCTTCTGTGGATTGTCATAGATTCTCTGAGAGCTCTTTGTATCTCTTCTGCCTCTCTTGTTGTTGTGACTTCAGTAGGTTTTAGTTCATCCACTCAAGGATTTTTATCAATTTCAGTACCATGTAATTTTTTGCTCATTGAAGTTGCCTCCTGGAAATAGTCTCAATATTAATAATAAAGAGTTTGGTATAAGCGATAACAATATCAGATATTTCAATCTATAAAATATGTAATATTTTTTCATTTGCCATCCTAAACTCATGAGCTATTTCTCCCAAATACATAGAAATCTCTGTGGGCTGTGCACTAATAGTACATAGGGATCCTTCTGCAAATATTGCTAAACTGGATATGTGTATTTGAAAGACAATTGATTCTCTTCAATTTTCTTTATTAACTTTTGAAAATGTGGCTCACTCAAATAATTGTATTTGTGACTAGTTTGATGCATTTATATATTATAAAAAAAACCCTGAAACTCTTATATTTCCAACACTTCATTACTTCCTTCAAGTAATTTTTAACAATATGCTTAAAGTTCTGTTTCACTGTGCACAGACTACAAACCCATGAAAGTCCATTATTAGTGTGCATTAAAAATTCATTGATGAAAGTTTAAAATTCCTTAAAATCATTTGAAATGCCAACAGGCAATTCTCCATTACATTGCAATCGATTATAAGAATTCTTAAAATTATTTCCTTGACATCTGCCTGCCTAAAATTACATCCATTGGGCTCAAGAAGCACGAATTAATTATTCTTGTTTTCAGGGATGGAGCTGCAAATGCTTTGAAAAGAAATTGGCCCAATGTACTAGGCATATTACTAATTCAGAAGTGGAATAAAAATCAGACTCCACATTATGAAAACAAATCCATAAGCACAGGGAACATCAATTTCAGGCTTTCTTTACTAGATATATTTAGCTCCATTTCTTTCTTGTGATTATCACATGCAAGCATATCCTGGCTTGACTGGAATCTATTTGCTTTCCTAACAAATGTATATAACATCTCTCCATAAGATATTATTTCTCTTGTATTCAGACATGTCTCCAAGGCCTCATAAAACCGCAAGACAATGGAAATGATATATTTTGATTGTAAGGTCTGATTGTTATTATGCATGATTGAACTAGAAAAAATACACTGGAGTTAAAAGTACATATAAAAACTCATTAATAAATGTTTAAGATAAAGTTGAACAAAACAAAAATTCTTATAAAAATTATGAATCTCCTTAGCAATATAGTGTTAAGCTTGATAAATAATGCAGACAAAGAATTAAGGCAATAATTAATCTCAGTGAAGAGCACTGCCTGTATTTTAAGAATGTAGATGCTGTAGAATTATTCCTCTTTAATCAAAAAGCTTGAAATGACTCTCCATTTATCACACAGTTTTGTAAAGATATGATTGATTTCATTGTTTAAATTCAGCTTTATTGCTTCACAAAAATTTCATAAATGATCTTGTATAATCATTTCCTTCTAAAGTAATATACTAATTAATTTCAATTAAATATATGTAAAAGAAGATATATTTTGAAAAATGCGTCTCCCTTGCCATTTGTTAATATATTGGAAAAGTGTAAACCCTGAAACATTTAGCATTGAAAATATTCATTTTTGGTAATTTCTCAAGAGGGTAATTTATTAAACAAGAGGCTTTTAACATTAGCTAAAAGCAGCCCTGTAAATCATGGGTGTCATTGAACTGCTTCATCACTTCATTAATTTAAAAGATTATTATATGCGTAACTGACATAATTTTGAACAATGTTACATGGTTAATTTATTAATGTAGGAAAGCAGAAATGACATACTGACTTGATTTATTTTTGTAATTGTATAATTTTAGAACTTTTGCCTATGACTTTCTCTAACAGAAGAAATAATTCAGTGTCTCATTAGTAATTTTATCAAGGTCTCTTCCCTGCTAACGCTTTGCCAGTAGTAATGTCTTCTGGTCACTTAATTTTAAAATGCATTTCTAAGAGTACAAGATAAAGGTGTTTAAAAAAAAAAAACGTACCTATATGAATAATGCTTATCAAATTGCATATATGAAAATTGTCACAACGAAAAGCATGTCAAAATGAATCACATTATGATGTACATTAAAAATTTCTAATAAAAAAAAAAAAAGAAAATAGTTCTAAAGGTAAAAAAAAAAAACAAAAAAAACAAAAAAAAACGTATCTGAT
>VMDO01033901.1:0-17497 GCA_007922755.1 Pedetes capensis | reverse complement strand
ATAGGATTTTTTCCTTCTTATAATTTTCATTCACCTCCCACATATGAGTGAGAACATGTAGTATTTCTCTTTCTGAGCTTGTGTTCATTTACTTAAAATAATTTTCTCCAATTCCATCCATTTTGGAGTGAATGGCATTATTTCTTTTTTTTATTGCTGAGTAGTATTCCATTGTGTATATATACCGTAGGTTGTTTTTTAATTTTTTATATCCATTCTTCTGTTGATGGGCACTTTGGTTGATTCCATAGCCTTGCTATTGTGAAAAGTGCAGCATCGAACATGGCTTTAAATTCTCTTGAAGTCACTTCAACTAGAGAAGGAGGGGCTTGCAAAAATAGTGTGAGGGGCAACAATAGTGGCTGATTGCCTCTGTGTATTTACTTTTGTGATCAGAAACAACAATCATCAATCAAACCACAAATTTCTGATATTTGGAAGACAGGGTTCTTGTTGCTCACCCTGGCTCACACAAAGTATGTACATGCTGCTTAAGGAAAACATGCAAAGCTACCAGCCACAGAGCTAGGGGGCAAAATGGGTAGAATTAGTGAAAATTAATATAATCGCAATTTACCATTCATGCTTTCCCTGAAATTTGCAAACCTTCAATAGACTCTAAAGATCCAATATAATTACACCAGACAGGTTCTACTAGTATAATTATCTGTATGGGAGGGAGAATTCCTAGTGATTCCTAGCTGGAATCTTCCCAGAATCTTGTACTTATTTTTAGCAATTCTACATATTTTCTCCTAATTAACCTCTGTATTTATTGAGATAATTCTTTCCTTCTGTTTTCTTTCTTAACTTTATCCAGTGTTTTTCCTAACTTCTTGAGTGGAATGACTAAATAATAAATTTTTTCAATCAACATACATTTACTGAGTGCATACTTTGTGCTTTGCCCTGTTTTATTATCTTTAAGCAGCTTTTATGGAGACATAATTGACATACAATGAACCATACATAATGAAAGTATAAATCTTAGTAAGTTGGAGGAAAAGTATACAACCAGCAAAATATCACTAAAATCAACATTCTGAACATATCCATGACCCCCCAAATTTCTTTTCTGTTTCTTCATAATTGCTCCCATTTCTCTGCATGTTCCCTCCAGTCAAGATTAACCACTCTAAATTCTGACACTATTCATTAGTTTGTATTTTTTAAAAAAATTATGGTGATGGTTAAATTTACTTGTTAATTTAGCCAGGCCACATTTTCAAGATATTTGCTCAAAAGCAAGTCTACATGTTGCCATAAAAGTTGGTTTTATTTTGGAGCAAATTAGCATTTAAATCGATAGATTTTGAGTAGAACAGATTACCATCCATTATATGGTGGATATACAAACACCCACATAATATTGATTCCCTCTCATGAATCTATATCTATAACCATACCCTCATTTACATATCTAATTGTTTCTATTTCTCTAGAGAATCTTAAATTATATACTTACATAAATGGAACCATATAGATGTACTCTCATTTGTCCTCTTTCACTCAGTGTAAACAGAGATTCACACATGGCATTTCATGTATTGATATTTCATTTCTTTTTATTGTTGAATTTTTTATTTTTGAATGCATAATCGTTTTGTTATCCAGAAATGTATTGCCCCAGTGCTACAGCATCCTCATGGCTATTTGTAAAACAATCTTTTAGTCTGTCTCTGCTACCATTAGCCCTACAGAAAAGATCTACTGCCAAACTCCTTAATGATGCCAGCTCCTGTTTCATTGATATGTTCTCGATGACATTGGTAAATATTGTGTCTTTCGGGTCCTTCCATGCAACATATTCAACTGGTGGGTCTTCTGTACTCATAGAATTTCAGTATTCCACTTTCCAGATTCTTTTAATCCCTTCATTTTCTGGCATGTAAATTAAGCATTAAAAATTTCCTCAAAATGAATATTTTCAGGTTACTGAGACCCATGCTAGCAATGAATTTGCCTCATCACCTTAGGTCCTTGGTAGAATGAGAATTCCCTGGAAGTGTGCCCTCAAATTGCTAAACTCTCCCTGAGCCAATATCATATTTAAGATTTAGTGTCCTCAAAATTAAATCACATGAGTACTCTTTTTGACTGTTTTTCTGGGAAATGTCACTTAATTCTAATAATTCATTTGGGATGTAATATCTTATCTTCCCTTTCACATCCAGCATATCCATAGCCAGAGTATGCTGCTATTTAATGATGATAATCATCCTTGTACACAGGAGACAGTTAAGTGTATCTCCTGAGAGAAGTACCTACTGAAATTCATGGGAAAAGCCTCTCCTGTTCCTTCTCATACAGCAAGTCTTGGCTCTTATTAGGGAGGAGTGGAAACTCTCTTCAGACTCTGAAGATTAGGGATCTCTGCAGCACTGTAGTATTCAAGGATACTCACCCAAATTTCTTCATCCCATGTGTCAGAGTCCAGATTTTTCCACATACAACTCTGACTTTAACATTACAGACTTTTTTCAAGTAAGCAGACTATCTTCATTAAAGGTTTGAAAACAGAATTATAAAATTGTAAATTTGTTTCTTAGTTCAGTCTGTTCTCCCAAGACAGAGATAATTGACTCTTTTTGGCTGCCAAAATACCTTCTAGTTCTTACATTAAACTGTTTTGAACTGTTAACCACCCTCAGTTTCATATTACCCTTCTTGATAGCATCAATGCAATTTAGCAAAAATCAATCCATTCCATTTTCTTTGTATGCATCGTTATACCTATGATTTTCAAATTCTTGAATCAGTGGTTTGGCTTGGGCTTTCCCCTTTACCGGGATATTCTCTCAAGCCACCACTGATGAAATATTTATCAGTTGGACCACTAACATTTGTCATGGATTATTCATACCATATACCACATACCACTTGGAATATAGTATGACTTGCCACCCTAGTGGTGAATCGATAGTTCCAATGTCTCAACCAACTGTCTGCTGTCTTGGATCACTTTTAGCAATGAATAAGTTAACAGAATTTCCTGGAAAGTAGACACTATGAAGAAGTTTGTTGTTGTTGTTAGGTGCCGTCGAGTCGGTATCTGATTCATAGAGACCCTCATAGGGTTTTCAATGGCTGACTGTTTTGGGATTGCCTCGGGAGTGGATTGCCACATCCTTCTCCAATTTTTGTGGTGCTGGGAGTTGAACTCGGGGCCTCAGAGACTGTAGTGCAGTGCTCTACCAATTGAGCTAAATCCCTGCCCAAGAAGAAGTTAGAAGTCTAAAATATTTGTGTGTCCATGTGTGTGTGAATCCCATGGAATAAAAGTAGAGAAGGAACAGGAGTAAGAAAAGAACATTTTCACATCACATTATAGATCTGATATCTAAGGAACAAGAAAGAAAGGAGGAAAACAGAATAAGAAAAATCTCACACTGGTATATTTCTGAAAAAGTGTTGTTAGCTCAATAATCAGATCTGCTTTAAACTCATTCCAGAACAATCCCGCATTACCCAAACCCAAGCTCTTTAACCATTTCTATGGCCAGTGATTGACAGAGCAATACTTGGGAAGTACATGGCCTCAGTTTAAAACATGAGGCAGATATTGGACATCATCAGTTAATTGCTGTCTTTGTGTTTGGTGGCCTTTGAAGGGAGATCTGACAGGTCCATTGCTATGGTGCTTGTTTATGGCAGACACAATGGCCTTAGACCACAGGCCAGCAACTTTTGTAGGATGACCCTTACCTCAAGTTTCACTGATGTTTGACAGTGATCCAATTCATCCTGTGCATCTTTGGTAGGAATCTCACAGAATTAATTTGGGGTCCTGTTCATTCCACCTCATTAGCTGAAGCATAATTTCAATTTGTAACATAATCAATAATGCTGGAGATGAATATTGAATATACCATGGACTGCCAAAAGATCTAACAAACCCTCATAGAAGAAGTACAACCAGAGTGCCCCTTGGAAGCAGGGACAGCTAGACTGTACCTTACACAGTTTGGATATGTTGTCAGGAGGGACCAATCCCTGGAGAAGGACATCATTATGGGAGAATGATGGGTCAAGAGAAAAAGGAAGATCCTCAACTAGATGGATTGACAGTGTCTGCAACAATAGGCTTAAACTTAAATAGATCGGGTGCATGGCACAATGTTGGAGCATGTTTCATTCTGTTGTACATAGGGTCACTATGACTCAGACCTGAGGTGATGGCACCTAACAATAATTACAACAGTGCACAGTTTGATCATTTAAAATGACATATTTCCAACTGTTCCACTATAACAACAATTTTTACTTCACTAAATTATTATTAATGAAGTAAAAATTATAGAGTACTGCTCTGCATTCTCTGAGGCCCTGGGTTCAACCTTAGTACCACAAAAAATGGGAGCAGGAACTTGCAGCCCACTCCCAAAACAATCCCCAAACAATCAGCCATTAAAAACCCTATAAATAACAGAGGAGCACTGACATAGTGCCAGGCATAGCACCGTGTTGGGGTGTATTTCATTCTGTTGCACCTAGGGTCATTTTGAATCAGACCTAACTTGACAGCACCTAACAACAACAATACTTATTAATACTTATTTTGGAATGAGCCACTTTATATCTATGTGTATATCATGCTTCTCATCAGACTTTCAGTTAATTCATTTATACAAGGCATGTAAAAAATATAATGAATGTCTAAGTAAAAAATATTTATTACAGCCAAAAACATTCTGCCATTAATACCCCTCAAAATACTGCCCCTGAATTTGAACACACTTATCCCATCATTCTTGCCACCTTCTGAAGCAGTTATAGGAGTCTTCTTTTTGTATCTTTAGTTTCTTCCTCCATCATGACAATGTTACATATCACACATCACTTCTGCTATGGCAATTTCTGTCAAATAAAAACAGTGTGGTGTGTCCTCATCTACTTTATTCTCCAGATCTGTCATCATGCAACTTTTGGCTTTTACTCAAAGTAAAAATGACCATGAAAGGTAAATATTTTGAATTGGTTCAGGGCATCAAGGTAGTCATGATAGGACAACCGAAAACACAAGAGAGGACTTCTAGAACTGCTTCAGCAAGTGGCAAGTATGATGGGTTACATGTGTTTAAAGCCAGATGGAATATTTTGAAGGGAATTAGGGGCAACATGTCTTTTACTGTGATAATTATTTTTACTTAAACATTTACTGTATTCTTTGATCACACTTCATATAGCTATGAACTCATGGCTTCCTATTTTATTCCATTACCATTTTTATTTATTTTGATGTTAACATTGTCCCAAAATTGGAAAATGAGGACTCATTCACTCTTATTTCTGTCTGTTCAAAATGAACCCATTGTTCTTGGAGCACTTCCTTACTTTTTAGAACAAGACAGTGTGCAGGATCCATCTTATATGTTCTGTATTATAACTGTGGGCTCAACTGTTTCTTAAGAAGCCCTGGATTTGATTATCAAGATACATTAAAAAGAAACGAAGAACTGGGAGCTGGATATACTCATTACATGAGTTATTGCTGATTCTAGGTTCTGTCAGCACTCAGAGCTTTGGAATATATGTGTATAAGTGTTCATGGAACACCCATACAACCATACAGATGTACACATACATACATATGTTGTTGTTAGGTGTTGTCGAACTCATAGTGACCCTATGTACAACAGAACAAAACACTCCCTGACACTACGCCACACCCAGTACTATGTCAGTGCTTCTTTGCTATTCATAGGGTTTTAGATGGCTGATAATTTCAGGATTGTTTCAGAAGTGGGATTCCAGGTCTTTTTTCTGTTTTGGTGGGAGGGCTGGGGATTGAACCCAGGGCCTCAGAACGTGCACACAAATACTCTATCAACTGAGCTAAACCCCAGCCTGTATATACATATACAAATACATATGATTTATATCTATTTATCTATATGGAAAACTATAAGTTCAAGTTTGTGCCTCCAATTTCTAGCACCTACATTGGGCTCCTCCTTACAAACATCTTCTTATCCAGGGTTGGATTCTCACTTCTCAAGGAGGCCCACTTCTCTCCTGTGAATGCCCTCCTCACCCAACTTGGGCTCCCACAGGTAGTGCCAAGCTACTCCTCAATAGAGATGCTCTCTTCATTTCACTCAGGATCCAACACTCAGCACTGGTCCATTGCAGGACTCTCCAACACACATAACCAACCTCTAAGCCTATGTTACTGTGGTTGACTTGGTAGCTTTAGGACTGAATTATTAATGGAAAGGAATAGTAAGGTAATGGTAGGTAAGAGGACAAAAGGAAAGGGAAGGGTAAGGAAGGGAATGGAAGTGAAGGGAAGGGAAACTAAGGGAAGGGAAGGGAAAAAGGAAGAACAACTCCATTATTATTCAATGAATTGAGACAGAAATTTTGATTTATTCCTTGATATAATAATTATTTAGTCCTTTTAGTGAGTAGGTCTTTTATGATTCAAGCTGTGTTGGGGATTTTTAAAATGCACCCCATAACTGGGTCCCTCATACTAGCCTGAGGGACAGGCCTTTAGCTGACCTCAGGGCCACATTCCACTCACTCACTCTTACCCCTCCCATTGAGTGAGCAAAGATGGCCCCTGACCATTGTGACCAGCCTCAACCACCTCAATTTTGATTGGCTACCCCTAGGATCTCAGTTATATAATTGCCCCTACCTGGAAGGTATGATAGTTCTCCTGCTGTACATGTCAGGAATGTGCCCTCATTGGCTATCCCCAGTACATGCCCCCCTCCGGGAGCCTATATAAGCAGGGCTCCCGGACCCCCTTCACCCCACCACTGTTCTCCGTCTCTCTACTGCTTTCTGGACCCCATCACCTTGATCTAGCGCTCTCCAATCCAGCGGAAGATCTCCAAGCAATCCTATGCATCAAGACCAGGGGCATTGAAATGCCAAAGGCTATGATCAAGCCACGAAGAACCTCCCAATTCCTCCCACCCTTGGGAAGGAGGGAGGCAGAGAAGGCAAGCTGTGAGAGTCAAGATCACCAGACCTCCAGCCCAGCGGAACACCAACTGCTTGTAGCTGTGCCTTTAAGGCTGAGCTGTACCACCAGCTGCAGGCTTAGAGCTAGCACTTGAGCACTTGACAGGGGCTGCTTGCTGGTTGCTTGGGGAGCAACCCAATAAACTTTCCCTCTCCTGTTTCCCGCAGACAGTCTCCCGAGGTCCTTCTTTGGTGCCTCCGGCCACTACACCAACCTGGTCCAGTGGGTCCCTGATACCCACTTGGTGTCAGGGCAAGGCTCTGACCTCTGCTGGGCCTGAGCTGAACCCTGACAAAGCTGCAACTCAAATTTCATAGTTCCATTGTAGCTAGATGGAGCTGGGGCTGGGGTTAAGGTCAGTTGGTTGACTGCTGCTCTGCACACTCTGAGGCACTGTATTTAGTCCTGAGCACCATAAAAATGGGAGAAGGGCCTGGCTGCCCACTCCAAAAATAATCAGCCATTGAAATCCCTATGAATAGCAGAGGAGCACTGACAATGCTAGGCATGGCACAGTGTCAAGGAGTGTTTTGTTGTGTTGTACATAGAGTCACTATGAGTTGGACCTGACTCCACAGCATCTAATCGATGGAGCCTATAGAATTTTAAATTTTTGAAATTTAAGATCAATATGTAAAATCCCATAAAAAGAATATTTATTCTCCTTTAGGCAAAAGTTTTATATATACAATATAAATATATTTTCAGAATTGCTATATTTTTAATTCTTAATGTATATTTTAAATTTATACATTGTATTTAAAGCATCTTCTATTACTATTATTTTTACTATTTCATCTTTTGATTTTTTTAAGTTTTTCATAATCGATTTTTTTCTTTCATTTTTCTTTTATTTGGCATACAATATAATGGGATTCATCATGGCATTTTCCTACCTCATGTACTTTGCTCTTATTCACCTCTTCATTACTCTCTATTCTTGCTCCCTTCTCCTCTTTGCCAGTTTCAAACTCCCTCCAAATATTTCTCTTTTTACTTTCAAATCATAAATATAAATGTATGTGTGCATGTGTCCACATATATTTTTTTTCTTTAAATCTATATTCCTCATATTGAAGAGCATGTGATATTTGTCTGAGTCTGGCTTATTTTGCTTAATATAATCTCCAGTTCCATCCAATTTCCTGCAAATGGCATATTTTTGTTCTTTATGGTTGAATGAAACTCCATTGTACACATATACACTACATTTTCTTTATTTATTCATTTTGTAGATGGATATCTCAGATAATTTCATATTTTGGCTATTGTGAACAGTGTCACAATGAACATGGATGTGCAGGTGTCTCTCGTATGGTGATGTAGATTCATTTGGGGATGGATCATATGGTTTTTCTATTTTTAGTTTTCTGAAAAACATGTAATTCTGATTTCCATAGGGTCTGCACCAATTTACATTCACATCAGCAGTGCATAAGTATACCTTCCCTCTACTCCCACATCATTTATAGCATTTGTTGCTATTTTGTTGATGCTAGACATTCTGACTGGGTTGAAATGGAATCTCAATGTAGTTTGATTTTCATTTTCTGATGACCAAATATACTAAACATTTTTTCTTTTATGTATTGGCCATTTGTTCTTCTTTAGAGAACCACCTGTTCAAACTCATTTGCTCATTTTTATTGTATTATTTGGCTTTTTTGATGTTTAATTTTTTGAGTTTTTATATATTTTAGATATTAATTCCCTGTCAAATGTGTAGTTGGCAAAGATTTTTTGTCATTTTGTAGGATGTCTTTTGTCTCTATTAATTGTTTCCTGTCTGTGCAGAAGAATCTTAAATTTCATGCAGTCCCTTTTGTCAAGTGATGTTATTATTTCCTGGGCTATTCGAGTCCTACTCAGAAATTCTGTGCCTATTATCTCAAAGCATTGTCCCTATGTTTTCCTCTAGCAGTTTCAAAGTTTGGGGTTATGCATTGAGATCTTTTAGATATTTTGAGTTGATTTTTGCACAAGGTAAGAGAGAAGGAGATACTTTCATTCTTCTGCATGTGGATATCCAGTTTTCCCAGCAGCATTTGTTGAGGAGGCTATCTTTTCTCCAATGTATGTTTTTGGTACATATGTCAAAATGTACCAAATGACTGTAGTCATGTAGGTTTACCTCTGGGTCCTCTATTCCATTCCATTATTCTATTTGTCTGTTTTTGTGCCAGTACCATGTTGTTTTTGTTACTAAGATTCTGTAGTAATATTTGATATCAGGTATTATTATACTTGCTGCTTTGGTTTTTCTATGCAGGATTACTTTGGCTACTTGTACTTCCATATGAATTTTAGGATTGCTTTTTCTATTTCCATGAAGAATGTCATTGAGATTTTTATGGGGATTTTATTGAATATCTAAATAATTTTTGGAAGTATAGCCTTTCACAATATTAATTCTGCAAATCCATAAGCATGTGAGGTACTTCCATTTTCTAGTGTCTTCTATTTTATTCTTCCGGGCTTTAAAGTTTTTATTATAAAGGTCTTCCTCCTCCTTAGTTGTTTATGCCTAGATATTTTCTTTTTTTGGAGGCCAAAAGATGTTTTTTTTATCCTTTACAATACAGAATAACTCTGTCTAATGCTTCTTTCAATAAACTCTACATAATATGCCTTTACTATTATGATGTCCTCGTTTTATGTTTTGATTGCTTTTGTTTTCCTTTAATTGTCATAATTTTCACCATTCTGAATCACTTTGTTTTAGGAATTGTTCTTATGGAATGCAGGTTTTAAATCTTTATTTGAGTTTGTATATTTTAATCAGACATATTGAACTAATATTCTCTGTTACATATTATATTTTTAAGTTTACCTTTGCTATTTTTAAAATTGATTTAAACATATTTTTTGATCTTTGTTTTCTCTGTTAAAATGCTGACCAAAGACTTGATATATTTCTCATTACACATTTATTTTTGTGAAAAGCTTACATTCTGCTTTGAGTGTAGAGTGTTTCAGAAATAAAGGTTCAGGTACATTTTCAAAACTTCAACTATAATTATCAATAATCAAACAGTATCTATGTACTCTTCTTTATTAGGTAAATATAATTACCTCCATTTCTTTCTCTTATTTTCCTACCTCTCATCTGTTACTGTAAAATCTTTCCTTTTTAATGTCTCTCAAGAATTTTGGTCACCTGAAGCCAAGTGCCACAGTGCATGCCTGTAATCCCAGAGATGTGGGAGGCTAAAGCAGGAGGATCACAAGTTTGACACCCAAGACAGCCTATGCAATTGAGGGCGAGACTGTCTGAAAATAAAATAAATAGAGACTGGACATGGCTAATGGTGGAGCACTTGCCTAGCATGGGCAAGGCCCTGAGTTCAACCCTCCATTACTGAAAAAAAAAAGAATTTTAGTCGCTTGAATTTAGTTTACCTCAGTATGGATTGCACCTCAACATCAAGGAAACAAAAATCCTTACAGCTGCATCAGTAAGGATCTTAATGATAAATGGAAAAAAGACTGAAGGTGTTGAAGATTCTGCTTTAGTTGGTTCTACAATAAACATCCAAGGAAGTACCACTCAAGAAATCAAAAGTTGCATTGCAGTGGGAAATGTCGTTGTAAAAGACCTCTTTAAGTTATTGAAAAGTAATGACAGTCATACTGAAGACAAATGGCCTGTCTGATGCCATGGTATTTGCAGTCACATCATATGCTTATGAAAACTGGAGAGTAAATAAGGGAGATGGGAGAAGAATTGATGCTTTTGAATTATGGTGCTGGAGAAGGATATTGATTATACCATGGACTGCCAAGAGAATCAACAGATCCCTCCTAGAACAAGGACAACCAGAGTGTTCCTCGGAAGCAAGGATGGTTAGACTGCATCCTATGTGTTTTTGTCTTGTTGTCAGTAGGGACCAATCACTGGAGAAGGACATGATGTTTGGGAGAGTGGCATTTGCTGTTGTTAGGTGCTGTCAAGCTTATAGTTGGACAAGAGTCCAACTTATATTGACCCTATGTACAACAGAATGAAACAGTACCTGACACTGTTTCCTGAATACAATCTTTTTTTTTTACGTGTAAACCCATGGTTGCAGCCACTGTGTCTAACCATGTGGTTGAGGGTCTTCTTTTTTCATTTATCTGCCATTTTCCCAAACACGATGTCCTCCTGGGATTGGTCCCTACTTGAGCGAACAAAAGAAAAGAAGACCCTCAACTAGATGGATTGACACAATGTCTACAACAATATGCTAAAACATAAAAAAATCATGTGTGGCACACTATCAGGTGGTGTTTTGTTCTCTTGTACATAGGGTTGGTATGAGTCATATCTGACTTGAGGGCACCAAACAACAACAACAACAACAACAACAACAACAACAACAACAACAAGAACACTTATATTTCTGTGGATGAATGTATGTATCCCCACCTCAATTCAGATGGTGAGTTTCTAATCCGCAGAGTAATGATATTTGGAGGTGGGACTTTTGACAAGCAATTAGGTCATCAGTGCATAGTCCTCATAAAAAGGATTATAACCTTTGTAAGAAGATTCATCTGACGTATGAACTCTTTCCAACATTTGAGGACATGGCAAGAAGATATCCATTTGCAAACCAAGAAGAGGAACCTCAGCAGAAATTTAATCAAGAGGCACATTTATCTGGCAGCTACCAGCCTCAAGCACTATAAGAAATAAATTCCTATTTGAAGCCACTCAGGCTATGATATTTTTGTTATAACAGGCCTAACCTGACTAAGACAAGGAATTACAACTATTGTTTAGATGTGATTTTTCAGTTTTGCATTGTTCTTTCTCTCCAGTTTTCATAATATTTCCTTCTATTTTATATATGTCTTGATCTCTAGGGTATTTTTTAAGGAAAGTTAAGTTACAGAGTAATTTCATGAATAAAAATAGGAGAAGCACCAATTTAACTTGATAAAGTGCACAGTTCTTTAGCTATAAATTTGTTTTCTCAAAGCTCTGCCTTTTACATCATGCTACTCTTGCATTTAATAGCTCCAAAATGTTTGAGATCAATTTGATTTCCTTTAAGTAATTTGATTCCTCTCTTGCATATATATTTGTATTATCTTTGCTGCATCCAAAATTTTATCATAATTATGACTGTGCATTTTTAATTTTGATATTTAATGAGTTTTATCAATTTTAGAGGCATATAGTTTTTCAATTCAGCATAATTCTTTCATTCTTATCTTACATTGTATTAATGTTATTTGCTGTAGTCTTTTCTTCCTGTCTCTTTAATATAAATTGCATCTTTTCTTTCACTTGTATATTGACTTACCCTGTTTAAAAAATATTTTCATCCCTTTTGTTTCCTCTGAGTTTTGAGACAATGTCATCTTTTTTCTCTACCTTATTGACTCCTGTCCCTATAACTTTGATACTACTTTTTACCGCTTTCAACACCGTTTTAAATTCTGTTATAAAATTATTGGTTTCAGATGTCCCTTATTGTTTCTGCAGCCACATTTTATCTTTTATGTTAGTCTTTAGTAAGATAATGCCATATTCTACCAATTATTGTACATGGACTTAATTTTTTCTTCCTAGACAAGGGTGACTTTGCTTTTTAGTGACATTTGATCTTCTTCTACTCTTGCCCTTCTAACTTAATCAATGAATATTTCAAAGAGAAAACACGTGCTGGTTGTTGGTTTCACTTACTGTGATTGCACAGATGTTGGTCTACCATGTCTTGGCTTCCTTGTCAGCCCATGATCCCAATATTTTATTTCCCAGGACTGTGAGAGTTTCTGGCATCTCTGCTACTTTCCTGCCACTTCTGCCTAGCTGTTCAGTGTCTTTTCCTAAATGATGAGTAAAGAGGAAAGTGGTATATACAAAGTTAAAGTCAACACTTTGAACTCCCCTTCTTCCAGTATAACCTTTCAAGTCTTTTCTGCCTCAGTAATTCTCTACAATAATTGGTGTTTGTTTGTTAGCCAGATTTTCTATTTGTATTCAGAAATAGGCTATACCTTATGTGAAGTACTCGATTATGCCCTTTGCCCACTTTTCTGTTTAGTTGTGTTCTTATTGACTTTTAAGAGTTGTTTTTACACACTTGGTAATGATATATGGATTTCAAATCTTTCCTTCCCCTCTGGGGCATTCTTTTTCATCTCTTAATGGAGTCATTTAATTAACATAAATTTTAATTTTAACATTATCAAATTTACTTGCAAAATTTAACTTTAACTTAATTTTTGAGGCAGTCCATTCCATGAGGGGAGAAAGGAAAAGCAACCAGGCTATGCTTCACAAGAAAAGTTATCCAGCATTTCAATCTTTATTTCTATATTTGTATTGATAAATTTAGAATTTGAAAAGGTGAAGTGATCACTTTGATACATGCATCTGTTTTAGGTATCTCATTGTCCTTTTCTCTTACTACACATTTTCAGAAAACAAATGTTTTGCTTATAATAGCTGCATTTTATATTTCCATGTTTTACAAACTTCCACCTTGATGGTCACAGAAGAGATCACCAAAATATTTGTCAGCTTGTCCATTTTCTCTTATCATGGAATGTTGTAATGGTGCAAGTGGGGCTAAAATCTCATAAGGGAGACCTAATATACTCAAAATACATCTTCATGTCTGAAAATAGCTTTCAATTCATGTGGCATTTTCAAATGACTGGAAGGTGGCTATCTGTAATGTTATGTTAAGGAACATTGTAAAATTAGGCCTGGGAGTGCAGCTCAGTGGTAAAGCCCTTGCCTAGCATGTGTGAAGCCCTGGGTTCAATCACAAGTCCTGCAAAAAGAAATTATAAAACCATATCTGAACTCAGTAGAAAAGGAGAACAGGGTCAATTAATGATGTGGCCACAGTGTTAGAATGATCTACTTTCAGACACAACTTTTTCCTTTCACTTTGACCTAGCATTTGGTTAAGATTTATCATTACCAGTCCAGAGACATTTGAGGCCAGATTGATTTAATCCAGTGTTTCTGATTCCTATTTGGATTCCTAAATACAAACCCTCAATCTTTCATGTTAAGAAGCCAAAGAATTAATTGAACCTCATACTGACATCACTTCTCTTCTCCCAGGTTCAGAGTAACTTCCTGCATTAAAATAGGAGCATGCCCATTGCTATTCTTTTTATTTTTTCAACAAAAGTTTGAGTGCCATATGTTTTAACAAGTAAAGCACATTTCTAAATAATAGGAAGTAACTGTGAAATTAAGGAGCTTATACTTTAATGGGAGGAGGAAGTTAATTCACAGGTGATCAAACCCAGAGCCTCATACATGCCAGCCAAGCAATCTACTACTGAGCTAGATCCTAAGACAAAAACAATATTTTAGGTACAGTGCTTGCTCTGCATGCATTGAGGCCCTGTGTTTGATCCCTCACACTGACAAATGGGAGAAGGAGCTGGCAAACCACTGCTAAAACAATCAGCCATTTAAAACTCTATGAATAGCACAGAAGCACTGAGGTGGTGCTGGGCATGACAAAGTGTTGGGGAGTGTTCCATTCTGTTGCAGATAGAGTCGCTATGGGTTAGGCCCAACTCTATGGCTCCTTAAAACAAGAGTACCAAGCAGGAAAATTAGGCTGATTTTCAGAGAAAGAGAAGTGAATTGGCAACAAGGTTTCAAATTTTATATGAACTAACTGTTGTTGTTGGGTGCCGTCAAGTTGGTGTCCGACTCATAGCGACCCTCATAGGGTTTTCAATGGCTCACTGTTTCAGGAGTGGATTGCCAGGCCCTTCTCCCATTTTTGCGCTGCTGGGAATTGAACTCAGGACCTCAGAGACTGCAGCACAGTGCTCTACCAATTCAGCTAAATCCCAGCCCTAAACTAACTGTAGGGAATCCTTATTGAGAAAAATATTTTTTAGTAAACGTCTAGAGGAAAAGTATGTGCTCGTCATGCACATACTTGGAGCAGAGCATTATAGATAGAGAAAGCAGCAAGTGCAATGACAATGAGATTGAGAGTGTGATTGGGGTCTTTGTGACACAGCATAAATTCAAATGTGACTGAACATGAGTAAGCAAGGAGGAGAGCAGTAAAAATCAAAATGAGAGACACAATGGAGCCAGACTGTCTAGGGCTTTATAAATCTCAGTAAGGAGATTGGCTTTTGGATTTTTTGCTTATTCTGAGAGACATGCTGTTGTTGTTGTTGTAGCTGTTGTTGCTATTGTTAGGTGTCATCAAATTGGGTCCAACTCATAGCAACCCTCTGGACAACAGAATGAAACACTTCCCAACACTGTGCTATCCCCTGCACTATGTCAGTGCTTCTCTGCTATTCACAGCATTTTTGATGGCTGATTGTTTCAGGATTGCATCAGGGTTGGGCTGCCATGTCCTTCTCCCATTTCTGCAGTGCTGAGGATAGAATGCAGAGTCTCAGAAAGTGCACAACAGCACTCTACCAACTTGGAAACCCATGGGACAGTTTTTCGCAGGTAAGTAATATGATCATACTTATGTTCTAATAAGATTTGTTGTTATATGAGAATAGATGGCAAGGTGGTCAAGATCAGAAGTGGGAAGAGCACTTATGAGACTATTGTAATAATTTAAGCAAGTGATGTTGGTGGCTTGAATCAAGTCTATGACTACATGCATAGTAAAAAGTTATTCAATTTTAGCTATATTTTGAAGATAGAATGGACAGAATTTGTTATTAGTTTGGATGCGATATGTATGAGAAAGGAAAAGAAGACACCAAGGTTTGGATTTGAAAGAAAAAAATCTTACAATTAAATTGATCTATATCTCTGTGTGTGTGTGTGTGTGTGTGTGTGTGTGTGTGTGTATTATGGATTTCTAGTCTGTTACAATAAAACATAAATATTTGTTACTTAAACATTGGGAAGGGCTGAGGTTTAGCTCAGTTGGTGGAGTGCTGTTCTGTACTTTCTGAGGACTTGGGTTCAATCCCTAGCACCCCCAAAATGAGAAAAGGATGTGACAGCCCACTCATGAAACAATGTCGAAATAATCAGCGATTAAAAACCCCATGTGGGATGCTATGAGTTGAACTGGACTCTACAGTACCTAACAACAACAAACATTGGGAAACCTACAGAAATAGTTGGTTTGGGATTGAGGGAAAATGATAAGGGCTTATTTGGAGGATATTTTGAGGTTTCTATCCATGATTCAATGTCAGATAGAACTAGTAATCAGAACCCCATAACTAAATTAGGCATTTCCTTGAGACCTGTTTTCCACTTTTGTTCTAAGATTGTAATCTATAATTTATTTATGTGAGGGTTAACAGACTGTTGCCTGATATAATTCAAACACCCATGAATAAAATAAAGTAGTTGCAGATAAGATCAAAACTCATAGCCAGTTTAATTAATATAGCTGTCTTTTCTCCTCATTCACTGTTCTTTGGGGTTTCCTAAGAACTACTTAACCTCAGGTGATTTGTCAGAACCACAGCGACAGAACTTGTAGCCTATTTCCCAAATTTAATAGCTCTTAGGGCTTTCATACACATTGGTACCCATATTCCCATTCCTGTCTAAACCCTTCTGATAATACAAGTAGCATTAATATTTTCTAGGAAAATAAGATAAATATGATGAGAGTCCTTAAATCTGAGTATGAAGATAAATATCTTAAACATGAATCAGTAGAACAACACAAGAGGCAATCAAGAACTCGAGAGTTTAGTACAAATAATAAAGTCTGTGGAAGGTAATGGGAAAATCTGCAGCTGGTTCAAAGTTTTTTTTAAAATTCAATATATTTGTAAAGAAATAAGACAAAGAGAAATCATCAAGAAAGAGGAAAACAGGAGGTTACAGTTATAAAAATACTTTTGAAATGTTAAAGAAAGCTGGGCACTGTGGCGCACGCCTGTAATCCCAGTGGCTTGGGAGGCAGAGACAGGAGGATCACAAGTTCGAGACCAGATGCAGTCTGCATAACTTAGCGAAAAACTGTCTCAAAAAGAAAAAAAAAAAAATTATTTGAAATAAAAGGTTTGTATGATACAATTCTGTCTAGAAAATAAAGGTTATTATAGGAAAGGAACAAAATCAGAAAACTGAAACATGTCATAGATGGTAAAGAATATGTACAAAAGGGTTTATAAAAGAATTTGTTTTTTAAAAAATTATATATACTTAAATTGACTATAATAAAATGGGCTATTTAAAAGGTTTTCTAAGATCAAATTTTAAAACACTGAAATGGAGAAAAAAGACAATAGTGTGAGCTAATATCCTAAAGGGCTGGGGTTTAGTTCAGTTGTCTGAAGCCCTGGGATCCATCCTCAGCACCACAAAAATGAGGGAATTACCTGGAATCCACTCCCAAAAAACCTTGAAAAAAATCTGACATTGAAAACTCTATAGGATTGCTGAATGGACTCAATGGCACTCTTGGGAAGTGGTTGAAGCACAGATTGAAGTTGACGTAATGGAAGGGGGAAAGACATAGATTGAGATATGGAAGATTATATATATATATATATGTGTGTGTGTGTGTGTGTATATAAATACATATATATATATATATATAT
>VMDO01033900.1:0-17502 GCA_007922755.1 Pedetes capensis | reverse complement strand
AAAAAAAAAAAAAAAAAAAAAAAAAAAAAAAAAAAAAAAAAAAAAAAAAAAAAAAAAAAAAAAAAAAAAAAAAAGAACACGGCCCATATAGATTATACCTCAACATCAAGAAAAAGAAGTATGAGACATCCAAAGGCCAGATGCCTAACAGACCACATCTTCATTTACCACAATTATAATCCTGACATTTTCCCAATGTGACAAACTTTCAGTTATTAAATAAGAAAAAAATTCTCAGTGTTAACATATATGAAAAGCATCTGTTGTCCTTAGGTGCCGTCTAGTTGGGTCGGACTCACAGCAACACTGTACAACAAAACAAAACACTCCTCGACACTGCCATGCCAGGCACTGTGTCAGTGCTTCTCTGCTATCCATAGGGTTTTCAATGGCTGATTGTTCCGGGATTGCTTCTGGAGTGGATTACAAAATCCTTCTCCCATTTTTGTAGTGCTGGGGATTGAACTCAAGGCCTCAGACTGTGCAGATCATCACTCTACCAACTGAGCGAAACCCCAGTAGTCTACAAAGGATAAAAGTCCTGGCCACATATGAAAACTGTTCAAAATGACCACAAACTTAGGAAAATTGTGAATCCCCTATAAAATGAACACGTATTACTTTAGGAAATTACTTGTTCTTCTGACTTTTGTCTTCACAGCAAAGAGAACAGCTCCAGCACACTCACTCAGTCAGCTGAGCTGAAATGACTCACTCCTGGGGGGGGGGGGGGCTCATCTTCAGTGAACAAGTACCAAAACACTCATGCTTCCTAAAAACTTGAGGTACAGCCTGCTGTTTTCATCCACTGTCCAAAAGACAAAGCATAGGGAGAAAGAGAAAAACCCTCATGAAAAAAGAGTACTCTGTGATCAAGAAACTTGGTTCTGCTCACTCAGACCTCTATCCAGATAATTTTATTCAACTAGAACAGACACTTTAACGCTCTGGAAATTTTGAAAAAAAAAAAAAAAAATGCAACCAAACTTTATTGACCTCAAATATGAGAATTTGCTTTAGGAAGGGCTGTTATCACAAAAATACATCCAAGGATGGGGACATGCCCCTTTCCTTAATACACACAAGCAGTGATGTCTTGCACAATAAACATCAAAGGAACAGAGGGGCTGAACGAGCAGCTAACGGGGTCTGCTGCCCACCACAGCAGCCGAGAGCATGAACTGGAGCCTGACTACCATGAGCAAGTCTTGCCACCTTGCTGTCCCTCGGATCCTTGCCTGTTTAGTGGAGATCACAATAATAAAGCCAAATAATAAAGGAAAAAGGTTGTTACAAGAGACGGATGGACTGATGTACGGATAGTGCTTTGGGCATAAGTATTACATGATTTGCCACATCACTGTTACTGTAAGAGCATCAGTACTTTTCACCTTATTCTTAGTTTTTAAGTCAGCCTAGGAATGCACCTAAGGTGAAACCAAGTGATCATGGGAAGTTGTGACTCAGGCCAGAACTGAAGGAATGGAACACCTTTGCTGACTGAGACTGCCATGATCCCTGTGGACACAATGTGAATTATAAGACAAGAGAGAAGAGAAAAAGGAAAGTTAAACTTTCTATTCTCTGATACCTGGAGAAGACAAGTAGCCTACAGAAGCTAAGACTAAAGGAGTCACAGGCCTCGTGAATGCCAACTTGTTTAACAAACACGTAGCTCTTTAAAAAGCCAGGAGAGGAGTGGGAACACAGATGGAAGAGTTAAAGCCTTAGGGGGAAAGAAAAAAGAAAAAAGCCTCTTCATCCGAGGCAAAGGGAAAACAGTAAGAAAAGGCAGATATTTATAGATTTTCCCTGGCCAATCCCCAAGTGTCTAATTTAGACTGAGCTTACAATGTCCCTGAAACAATTCCTACCAGAAGACTGAAATCCCAGAGTGACCGCTGGAGTTAAGAGTGACCCTGAGAAGGAAGCCCCGCTTTCTCACTGCTCCTCGCAGGCGCTTTGACTGCAGCCACGCAGGTCCACTTGACCTCACACTAGACTTTTCACACCTGGCTGCTACCTCCACGCCCTTGGCCCTGCCATGATGCTTTTCCTTGTTTATGCAAAACCAGCCAAGCCTTTAAGACCCCTTCAAATGCTATCCACATCCACGATGCGTCCACCAAACACCTCAGTGAAGAAAACCGGCCTATCCTTCCTCCAACTCTGCGAACTGTTACAGCACTCATCCATCCTTAAACAAAGTAATAGGAGTGCTTGTTAGGCAAGCCACAGAGAACAAGATCATTTGTTTCTCTGGAATGACTGTTGTTGTTAGGTGCCGTCGAGTTGTGTCCAGCTCAGCGACCTGATGTACAATACGCAAAACGCTATTGTTAGTGCTCCTCTGCTATTCAAAGGGCTGTTAATGGCTGGGTGTTTCATGATTGCTTCAGGAGTGGATTGCCACATCCTTCTACTGTTTTCGCAGTGCTGTGGCTCGAACCCATGTCCTCCATACAGAGCAGCACTCTACCACCTGAGCTAAACCCCCAGCCCATACAGGGAGATAAGAATGACCAAATGGGAATTGAGTAGCATACCCCACAGACAGAAAGGGATAAGACTTGGATTCCACTCTTTTGCCCCAGGAGTGGAAGGAGAGAGGAGGGACTGTGACCCCACAACTGAAGACCCCAGAGAAAACACCGCGGGACGCATTTAAGGAAAATGATTAGTTAAAAACATTGTAAAGTCAGACTTTTTAGAAGTCTCTTACGATTATCCCTTTGGCCCAACACAAAAGATACACCCCAACACTTACAAATTTATTCAATCATTTTAGAAACATATGCTGGTCAAACATTGAAGCTGGGACAAAGCTTAAGAAATTAGGTAACCATTATACACAGGAGAAAATAAAGACCAGCAAAATTGGATTAACTCGTTCAATAGCACTTTAAAATGTATAGCCAGATCATTAAATTATACCCTTATGTACACTGCCAGAGGATAGTTTTACATTAAGGTTATAGTTTTGCCATTCATGGCCTGACAATCAGGTGGGGTTGTTTGTTTGTTTTGTTTTTGAGGCATGTCTTTTCCACAGCTGTACTGAAAATGTGCAGAAGCAGCAACTGAAGTTTCCTGGCAACTCTCCACTTCAAAGGAAACTTAGAGAAAGAGTCAAAACCCTATAAGAAAAAGCTGAGGAGTAAGTTTTTGTGGCTGATGCAGCTTCCAACCAAAAGGAGTAATTACAGGGGGTCTGGTTCTCTTAAATGGCAAATGCACGCAGAGAAAATTTACCAAACACTCAAAAAAAGGTCAGTTTGCCTCTTCCTAGGTGACAGAGAAAACGGTAGGGATGTTTCTTAAAGGACCTTTGTGAAAACTGAAAACTTCACAGGTGGGACTGTGCTGGCCTTCTGGTCAGTGCTGCATCCAGTCAGCCAGGCCCAACAGCCTGGTCGCTGCCATGTTTTCCTTCTGCAGCTGAGCATGAAGGCTACAACCAACCAAAACCACAAGCAGAAAACTTTTTAACTCGAGTCCTACACTTAGGATAGAAATGCAAGCTCACCCCCTTGACAGGAGGAAAAGTCACACTGCGCTCCCACTAACAGTAAAAAGACAGAGATTCAAGAAGATATTAACAGGAAGTAATCTAAGACAAACACTGCGACAACCCTGACTCTGAAGACACAAACGCTGATGTTACTGTAAAACTGAGAATAGAAATTCTGTCAATTTGATATCAGTTTTGTAATTATACCAAAGGATCACAGTTCTGATCAAAAGTGCTTCCTTGATTGGGAAGAGTATGTGCAATAAAGAGTGCACTTTCCCAGTAACCTGATAACTCAACATATGGGATTTTACAGTTGTCCTTGAACATATTTATCCTTGAGTGTCTGGCTGCTGGGCTCACGGGCATCCTGACAAGACACACTGGCTTGCAGGATTAACTGTTCCATATGGCTAATAAGCTTCTGCAATGAACATTTGGAAAAGGAATTATTACAGAAATACCTCAATGAACAGAAAGTCCACAGAGGCAAGCTTTTTCCTAATGAACCTGGCCACATCTTGCAAAGAAAAGAGCTCTATTGTACATCAAGATGTTAAGTTTATAGCACAGGGGAAGGGAAGCAGGAATTTGAAAATGATTCCCTGCCTACAGTGGAATGTACTCTCAAAATGAATGACCCCAGACACTCTTTTCTGGATGCACAAATTCACTGTTATCCCCTGCTTCCCATTCTGTGTCTGGCTGGCTCTATACTTCTTTCTAACATCCTTTAGGAAATAAAAGGTAGGTCTAGAAAAATCTTACTAACTTCTGCAGCAAAAGCAACCTCTTAAGACAAATACTATGTTGGTGGTATTTACCTGCAGCTAAACAGATTTAATAATAACACACGAGGTATTTTAAAATAAATCTGCTTAGATCCTAAAAAGATCACAGTGATTTCTACAACTATTACTGAACGCACAGGAGTAAATATGCAATAGATTTAGAATTCTAGTATGCATAAACATCATTCAAGGACACTTGTATAAGCAACAAAATCCAGTCTAAATCAAATAACTCAGATTTCTGGAGTATACCTTCAGGACAACTCCTCAGGAAACCTCAGTATAATGGAAATATTAATCGTACAAAAGTTGGGTTTCAGCCCAGCTGACAGCTAACCAGTGGTGAAAGAAGGTGAGGCATTTAAACATCCTAAACCCATCTCTTCTCCTGTAAAGCAAAGATGTTGGATTTAGATAATCTTCAAGGCTCCTACAAATTTCAAAGCTCTCAGAAATGAAGTAAGTTCTGTGTCTCCCAATGTAAATTACAGTAGGATGCTATTCCCAAGAGTTTACAGCATGTTAAGGAAGCAGTAACTGGCCCGAACCATCATTATCTACTCACTGAATGAGTGCCTAGGATACCGTGCCTGCAGCTGTAACCCTGTGGCATCTGATCCCATCAGATCTCAGAAGCTAAGCTGGGTCAGACCCGGTTAGTCCTTGGATGGGAGATCGCTTGTTCGACTGAGAGAAGGACCCGGCAACCCACTCCCAAAAAATCAATCCACCACTGAAAACCCCATGAATAGCAGAGAAGCACTGACAATAAGGTTTCGCCTGTTGCATGTAGGGTTGCTGTGAGTCAGACATTGACTCGACAGCACCTAACAACAACAGATACTGTACTCTGAAGTCACTAAATAATAATAATAATCATGCTAAGGTATACTTGGTGTGTGCCAAATTCTGTTTGAACACTTGATATATATTAATTCATTGGTGGAAATAAATAAGGCAAAAAGAGTAATCTCAGAACCCTGAAACAAGTATACAAACGGAGACAATGTTGACTATCAAGCTAATTACTGCTAACACTTTGACAATATTTAACAATAAACCACAACCATAAACGATGATAAAATGAGTAGTGTGAATGAACCTTTTGTGTACTTTAGTGATTTTGCTTTCTAAATTGTGAATAATTTTCAACCTAGAGAAGAAGTATCACTTAAGACTATCGAAAAATCTGCAGAATTTAACACATACATGTGTTTTTTTTCCTGCAAATAAAAGCCTACTTACTTTATGAACCATGATTTTAAAGCATTTACTCTCTAAAGGGCTTAAAGCACATGTCAAGCAGGTTAAGAAACAGGAAATTACTCCTTGATGACAGGCATCAATCGGATCACTGAGACCAAGGGAAAATAGGAGCCCAACTGCAGTTTTCTTCTTAAAGTCTCTGCCAGTGCCTTCCTAGACAGAGACCCCAAGGCTCTGACAATTATGTCAGGAGAACATTACGTGGCAGGAAGATCTTCATAGAAACTTAAATGGATTCTTCGTTTACATACTAGAAACCGTCACAAGGCTATTGTTCCAGTTTTCCAGGTCAGGAGCAAACCATAAGCCACCTGCATTTGTTCTGTTTTACGTTGGGAAGGGGATGAGTCCATGAAGCAATGATTCAATGAAGTAATGACTGGCTTGTTCCCAAGGACACAGACTGGGCATGTGTCGGAAACTTTGAATTAAATAATGTTACACAAATGCTACTCCACCCTCAACTACAATCACAGGCTCAATCAACCCTTTTCCAAATGCAGACAGACTCTAGAAGGTTAAAGGTAACTACATGAATAGAGACAAGGAAACTGAATTCTAGAAAGGCTCTGTCACAAGCCTAGTTCAGAGGAGAAGAACTGAACTCCTACCGTGGTTAACAGTTTAATGATTAGAGGTTTCACCAGGAAAGGAAGCTTTGAAAACGAGAGAAAGGAAAGGAAGAAGAAATCTGTCTGCTCCCTCCCTTTGCCAGGGCTCAAGCACTACTCCTGGTGCCCACCCCCTGATCCACACAGCCCATGAGAAAAACCTAAGAACAGACTATACATTTTTTTAATGCTTGAAAAAGAAATTCAAAACGAGAATCTTTCGTGCAGTCAGTATGGTGTGAAATTCAAAGTTCAGTGTCCATAATAAGGTTTCATTGAAGCACAGCCACGCGCATTCAATTGCACACCAACTGCAGCTGCCTTCGTGCTGCAAACGCAAAGCTGACCAGCTGTGACGGAGCCCACATGTCTCAGAATTGAATGCAGACCTGGGCCCTCTCCTGACTCAATGAAAATCTGTGTCATGAATGTCACATATGAAGAGCTAAGTTACAAAAGAGAGTAAGACAGACTCAAGGAAAATCTGGAAATGAGGCATACTGACCAACCAGAGGAGTACCATCTCTCTCAACTCCTAAAGCCACAAGAAAAATAAGAAGAGAGGGACAGAGAGAAGGGGCTTTTCAAAAAAAAAAAAAAAAAGTTTTCGTTTTTATAACAGGTAAGACACAATTAAGACAGAGATGTCCCTCATCACGAGCAAAGGGTCTTGAGCCAAGTACCAGCGGGCACCACTACAAGGTCAAAGTAGAAGACTCGACTAAGAAACAGGGGCACCTGAATTCAAGGATGTGACTTTGTCCCTCCATCTCTGCGGACTTCTGGAACAAGGGCACATGTACCCAGGCAGTCTGTGTTCTTTTTTCTTCCCCCAGGGACAAAAGTGACATTTATCTGAAAAATGCCTGCTCTTCAGGAGGCCACCCAGGCGCTCGTCATGAGCATTATCTTCACAAGGGCAGGTTGGAACAGCCAGCACCTCCTGTACCGCTGTACTCCAGGAAAACGAGGCCTATTTATCAGTTCATGAACTCAGAACAGTTTGGGATGGCACAGTTCTGTTTACCTCCTGGGGTAACTTTAAGAAAATGTCCTTTAGCCTTACTATGAGGTCTAGCTCACGGAGTCTGGATTTGTCGAGGAGCAGATGAGTTACTCCATTCATTTGATTTTAGTTTCAAAAGGTTTTTCTCTAACGCATGCAGCATTGCCTCCCATGAACAAATTTAAGTTCTCTTGTTTTAAAACTTAGTAGTTTTAATCCAAAAGGAAAATCTCAAGAGTAAGGGACAATATTTTTAAAAATCTACTAAATATTAAATATGGAATTATCATATGACCTAGAAATTCCACCACTAGGAACATAAAAACATATGTCCAAATAAACTTGTGCACGTATGTTCACCGAAGCAATATTATTCCTAATAGCCGAAAAGTGGAAACAATGCAAATCCACAACAAAACGCTGTGTAACTATACAAGGGAATACTACTCAGCAATAAGAAGAAATGAAATAGGAGTCAGTGTGCAACACAAATAAAACTTGAGAATAGCATTGTGCAGTATGCAAAGCCTGTCAGAAAAGACCACCTCCTGCCTAACTCCACTTAGACCACATTCCAGAACAGGTCAATCTGCAGAAACAGCTCATGGAGACTACACAGCAGGAGGGGGATTGCTGGGGGTTTTTTAATCTATGCCATAACTAGGGTCCCTCATGTTAGCCTGAGGGGCTGACTCCTAGTTGACCCCAGGGCCACATCTTATTCACTCACACCCACCCCTCCCATCGAGTGAGCAAAGATGGTGCCTGACCAGCCTGGCCTGCCTTAACTACCTTAATCCTCATTGGCTATCCTTGGCATTTTCATTAGATAACTGTCCCTACCTGGCAGGTATGTCAGTTTATCTGCAGTACCTGTCAGGTGTGTGCCCTGATTGGCTAATCCAAGTCACGTGCCCCTCTGGGACCCTATATAAGCAGGGCTCCTGGACCCCTTTCACCCCCTACTACTTCTCCCTTCCCCCCTACCACTTCTGATCGTCCCTCAACTGCCAGCTGAACCCCATCACCTCGACCAGTGCTCCCTACTCCCTATTCCAGTGGACTCTTCAAGCAAGCCAACTCGGTCAGGACCAGTGGCCCCGAAGCGCCCAAGGCTACAATCCAGCCACGAAGAGCCTCCCAATTCCTCCCATCCCTGGGAAGGAGGGAGGCATAGAAGGCGAACTGCGAGAGTCAAGGCCAAATGACCTCCAGCCCAACGGAACACCGGCTGCTGTAGCTGGGCCTTTAAGACTGAGCTGTTCCAGCACTCAGCCTGCAGCATGCACTTATAGCACTTGCTTAGGGGTTGCTTGCTTGTTGCACCCCACTTGGGGAGCACCCAATAAACCTTCCTTTCCCATTTTTTCCTGTGAAGGTCTCCTGAGGTCCTTCATTGGCGCCACCGGCCATAACACCAACCCGGTTCAGTGGGTCCCCATCCCCACTTGGTGTCTGGGCAAGGCTCTGATCTCTGCCGGGCCTGAGCCAAACCCCAACAGGGGGGAAGAATGGGAAGGGGTGGGCTAAGGGTACATCATATCAAGGCCATCAGTGGTGACAGTCATGTGACTCTGTACATGTATTAAAAACCACCAAACATGCTTTGGGTGGATGGATCTTATGGTATGTAAATTATATCCTAATAAACCTGTTATGGAAAAAAACTTGTTAAACATTTTTTTCTTTGCTAAAAAAAAGTATACTTCTCACTTCATAGATGCTTACTCCTGAGCTATAAAACAAACCTTGTTTTTAGTGCTTTCAGTTTCTATACAAAGGTTTACAAATGCCCTCTTGTGGTCATTCCCACCGTGTTACACTGTTATGTGACGACAAATTTCCAAGTCTTATGTTCACAGGGAAAATGTTTTTCCCTGTAATCTCCAAGGGATTCGCGCAGGGGCCCATTCCACACTCCACTGTGCCACACACCAACAGCAAAGATCAAGGAACAACCCACGTTTCCACAACAGAAAGAGGGAGTGGTAAAGACTGCTGTGCTCCCACCCCACAACAAAAACAGGGCCACGCATCAGACAAGCACAGCTCAGCAATACTCTGCTGTGTACAGGTAGTGATGCCACGTACCGCCGGGCGTGGGCCCTGCTCCACAGTGGACGTGGGAGCGCCGTTCCCGGCTGCCACCTCTGCGGAAGCTGAGCTCACTCTTGTCTCACTCAGGAAATCCACTTCATCTTCAGCTTTAGTGCCTGGCATTTCTGAAGAGAACAAGGGGTTATCGAGTGAGTTCATGTGAAAAGAACGGATTTCTGTGCCTCACTGTTTACACCACAAACTGCGGGTCCCACGAGTCTTGCTTGTCTTTACAACAAATGGAGACATATTCTGCTGTCAGCAGCTGGTGTCATTTCTGACCCTGCACTGAGCCGCTCCTCTATCACACAGCTGTCTGGTTTACCCTCCCCTTCCTATGGGTTTGGGAAGCTAAGGGAAAATGCAACTCAACTTCTACCGCATGTCCCTGTTCACCACCAACTTTTCAAGACAGATCCATTCATATGGTGCTGACTTCCGCATGGAAAAGTAAATTCATAAGCTTTATATAAAGGCACAGCGAACCTAGGCAGACCATCTAGGCCGTCCGTCATTAAAAATGAAAGAAAGATTTGTACAAGCAAAGAAGGAAAAAGCCACTGAGAGTAAGGCGATGTACCCAAGACATTCCGATTCTCTTTTAAAAATACTACATATCAAGCCAGGCACGGTGGCGCATGCCTGTAATCCCAGCGGCTCGGGAGGCGGAGACAGGAGGATTGAAAGTTCGAGACCAGAGGCAGTCTGCGTAACTTAGTGAGACTCTGTCTCAAAAAGTTAAAAAAAAAAAAAATGGGCTGGGGGTATAGCTCAGTGGTCCAGCACTTGCAAAGCATGCAGGCGTGAGGCCCTGGGTTCAACCCCCAGTACCACAAAAAAAAAAAGAAAAAAAAAGAAAAAAAAAAAAAACCCAACATACCCTGATCTCCCCCCATTACTGCAACCGATAAGACTTAATTAGTCCTGCAAATTATTTTTAACTGTTATTTCTTCCAAAACCAAAATATAATAAAGAACCAGCAGCTCCTTTTCTGAAGAAAAACGTTTCTATGCATGTGTTCTCTAGAATTACGTGGCTGTCCTCTCACGGGCCTCCCAACAGACCTGGCAGCAGTGGTCCCTTCGCATGGCCACCACATGGTCTAGCAAATAGAGGAAGGAAGCGATAAAAATGATGTTCAAGGCACAATCAGGCTTCTGACACATCTTTAAAAGGGAAGATGACTGAACAGTCAAAACTGAGCTTAACATTCCAAATACCAATGGAATGTCATCTCGCTGTCAGGTGGAAAATGTGCTGTGGTCACTACTAACTGACCAATGCCACTACTCGGGCAAATAAAACGTTCCCAAGAGCAGAAGTTTCTTTCACCAAAGAATAAATGGTATCAGTTAGGGTTTACTCTAGCAGCACATGTGGCAAGCCCAAAGGTTCCCTTTGATTTGGGAAAGTTACGTTCCTACAAAGGACCATTAATAAATCTTCCTTCTTTCTTTGCCTTTATACATCACACATCTTACTGGCAATTTAAAAGTGGGTAAACAAGTTTCCTTGTCCAGAGATTTAAAATCTGTGAAACTTCACAAAATGTAGTTAAAGTCTGGGGTTTTTTTCCCCCCAAATCTGACTAAGCAATCCCTTTAAGAACTAGACCTTGACCAAAACACTTCTAAGTTGAGTAAGAGTAACTAGGGGCAGGAGGGTTGGCTGTTTTTTCTTTATTCATCCGGGGACCTGATTTTTGGCTCAACCTGACTTCCCTATACTTATCAACAGAAAATAAGTCTCTTCCCAAGTAGCAGTGGCCACGATGGTGGGCTGCCTGCTGCGCAGCGGGGTGCCGGCAGCTGGGCAGGACCAGCACGGCTCACTGACACCTGACAGTGCCCCGAGCACGGCCATCGGTCCCCTTCTTTCCACCTGGCTCCTGCCAACTCTGTGTCTTCTCAGTCATGAAACTGCACAGTTCAATCCATGAACAGACTGCAAACTTCACGGAAAATCCCCTTGGCTCTGAGAGCACACACAGGCCCTTTTTCTCTAAGGCAATGTGGCCTGGGACTTTCCCCAGCTCCAGCGATTCTGTGATGCAAGCACTGGTTTCTTCATCACTGGCCACCTTTCTCTCTAGTTTTCTGACTGAGCCCCAAGCCTATTATGACTCCCTTTACAGCAGAACAAGTAATTTACCCACAGAAAATATACCCACCCCAGACCTACTCACACTGTTAACGCTTTCTTTCTTCCTTCTTAAAACAGTAAAATCCTAAACACTCTTTCTTAGTACCTTTACTATAGTTATATACTATTAAAAATGAAAATCTGAAATTCTCCCTGATTTTACCTTTTCTCAGAGCACCAAAGACACAAACCCCACATAGTTCACAGCTGGTCAGGTTAAATTCTGACCATGGAGCCAGAGCAGAAGTAATTCCAGCCCCTGTGGCCAAGGACAGGGGACCCAAATGAAAAGAGCACAGCCAGGCATCAGCTTACAGCCACTCCCATTCTTCCAAAATGCCAACCTGCCAGGGCCCCCAAAATAGACTTGTTGTTATGTCTTATTTTAAAAATCAGGGACCTTCTCATCTGAATTCTGAGATGGTAGCCAATGACTCTCTATCACTAACAACCTACCACAGCAATAAATCTAAACACCAGAAGCCACTAAAAACTCTACCTCAGGCTCTTTAACTCCCTCAACTCGGGGGAAAGATGTTTAAAATGGCGAAAAGCCCTTTATCAGGGAAAATACCCAAGTGTTTAAGTTGTTCCTCTTCCCAAGAAACTTCTTTCTGTTGTTTCTCTCTACATCCCACCCACCCACCCACTCCTAACATGAACTACACTTAAAAAGGATTGCCCAAAATTAAAGACAACCGCACAAAGCAATCCAATAATAAAGACGAAACAGGCTACCTCTTACCTGCAAAAGCATAGGGGCAGACACGGTGACAGGTCCTCTGTCCACAGCTGGCAGCAAGAGGTGGGATAAGAGTGTGCATCCAACTGACCCTTACAGACTTTGGCAGTCAAGACAGACCAAATGCGACTCCGGCTTCAGTGTCAGTCTCAGCCCCAATACCAGGCTTACTCAGGGTTTATTTCCACTGGGCAACAGTGGTTTCTCCCTGCCTCCTCTGGACATGTTACCCACAGATGGAACGGGCTGCCACATGAGCAATCTGCTCAGCACAGCTGCCTCACCAAGATAAGCAGACACAAGGCCTGCCTGGTCACAGCAGCTCAGTGACTGGGCTTAGGCGGAAATCCTGCCTCCTGTCCCCTGGGCTGTGCAGGGTCCTGAATTCCCAGACTCTGCCCAAAAGCAACAGGCAATGGAACGGGAGGTCTGTACCTCAGACAGGAAAAGGGGGCGTTCACCAACCCCCAACCTAACCAATGACCTAATATGACCACTTTGGATGCTGGGACATCGCTTAAAACAATCCTCACAGCTGCTGCTAAAACCACCGACTCTAAATTTGCTCAGAATCCAGACTAGGCTAGGGAGGAAGGGAGGTTCAGGTTTTTAAATAAAACACATCCTTTTCAGCACTGTGTTCTATGATTTTAAAGAAAAGGACCAGGTCACATGAATAAAAACATCTGCTAAACTCCTTCATCATTTTAAAGCCTCTACGATCTAGTCACCATCTTCCAGCCTGGGAAGCTGCAACTGCTGCAAGGTGACAGACCATTTACAGGCTTTAGCCATCAGGCTGTGAGTCTCCAGTCCAGGGGGGGAAAGGCTGCCCAGCCCGAGATGACATCGTCTCCTGAGAGCAGTGACTGTATCTTGGCAACTTACACCACTGGGCAAGCAAGACCTTCAAACAGCAAAGATGCCCTGTGCTCCCATCAGGACATCACCAAGCTGCTGAAGGGAACCTGCTTCTCAAACTTAATTCTGTTTCTGCTTTGCTCACCTGCTGTGGGCTCAGGCCCTGCGACCGGCAGAATCATCTTCTTTGGCTCCTCCCTTCCAGCAAGGCATCCTGCCAGGTTCCTGGTGACTTCTCCAGGAGTAACGTCCGTCTGCAGGGTCCCCCCAGGCAGGAAAGCACTCGCTTTCTCTGCAGAAGCGTTCTCCAGCTGCTCAGGCCGAGGGCCCCACTCGGGATGGGACAGTGATCGGTGGCTGGCATACCCCTCGGTCATCAGAGCTCCAGAGGCCTGAATTTGCTCGATAACAGCTTTCACGATACATGTGGCAGCCTCCTCTATGGGGTCCGTGCCCTTGGGCCCACGCGGAGCTTGGGCTGAGGACATGCCAGGTACAGAGGAAGCACCCCTTCCCTCACCCGGGGCCGGGGCCTGCATGACACGATTCCTGGGGGCTGAGACCTTGTCCTCGAGAGCCGAGAGCCCCGTCTCAGCGGGGAGCTCCTTGGCAAGAGACTGCAGTGCATCCGTGGACTCACCCGTGGGTTGGCAGGGGTCGGCTCCCTCCAGCTTCCCTCTGCTGCAGTCAAGGGGGACCATGGGTGGGGCTGCAGCTCCCCACAGGCCATTCACATCTCTGCCTGGTAAAGCTCCTGGCAAACTCTGGACCGTATTATGCTCCTGGCTCAACGAAACTTCAGAAATGGGGATGTCCTGGGTATCGTGTGATGGACCCTTTCTTCTGGGCCCGGTAGTACCTTGTGGAGCACTAACCTCTGCGACACCCACTGTCACATTTCCATTCACCTCACAGGCACCAGTTTTCCCCGGGAATTGAGCGTCCTTCACTCCAACATCCAGATCAAAAGGTCGACTGCAGTTAAGAGCCTCGGGCCCGTCTGGTGGCAGACCTGGCAACAGAGATGAGCTGCTCTGCTCTGCACCCCGGGCTTCCTGCCTCACGTCTGCGGCCAGACTTGCTCCTGGAGGCGGCAGGCTGGGTGCGGCCCCACCTTCCGCCAGCAGGGAGGCTTGCTGGGCCACTTCCTCGTTGTGTGTAGTTTCTGTCTTAAGAGAGCCAGAGGCTGTGCCTAGGCAAGCACGAGGCGGCGGCACTGTGTCCTCTGCACAGGCAGCTGGAACAGGTTGTTCACAGGGTCCCGGGGCCTCCTGTTCGCAAGCAGGCATTCTCTGCTCTTCCTGCAACAATCCCGAGGAAAGTGTGTCCTCCTTAACAGAGGAGCACGCCCCTGCTTCACCCGTGTCGCCCTGTCTCTGAGCTGCAGCCCCTTCTGGAGCCATCAGATTTGTTCCTTCTTCAGGCAAAACTGAATCAGGGGCCAAAGTGACCTTACCCACACCCGGCAGAGAAGAGCCTGTCAGAACCTCAGGAGCTGCAGAGGAGCCGGGGCCCTCAGGCCCCCCAAGGCCCGTGGGGCTGGTATTGCCCATGCTGGGCTGAGGCACTGCAGGAGGAGAGGACGCGGGTGCGCCTGCTGTCCTGTCTTCTAGCGGCGGCTCCCCTCTGGCTGGGCCATCTCCACAAGCTGCAGCACTATGTGGTTCAGGAGCTGCTGTTCCCTTTTTGTCCTGGGAGGGGACCAGAGAAAGCACGTCATCGCTGGTTACTGATTCACTGCCTGGACTGCCTGCCAGAGAGAAATCGCTGTCGGGGGGCCTGGCCTGGTCTGGTGCCAGCTTTGTCACAGTTTGAGAGACAACTGGAGGTACATGAGAAAGCACCTCCTGTGAATCTGTCAAAGGCGTACTGAGTTCCAAACCTCCGTGGCCCTTTTTATCCAGAACTTCAGGAGGACAAGAATCCACACACCCCTGGGCATCTTTCACAGTGACGGATGTGTTCGTAGCAGCCTGTGGGTCTTCTGGGCAGGCAGCAGTGCAGAGGTCTTGTGTGCCGTGCTGCCCGGCTGTGCATCCAGGCTGGCTAATGCTGTCCTTACCATGTCCTGCAGCCAACTCACCACTAGAAGTCACTGCGTTCTGCAGAAGTGCAGGCTCAGCACATGGTCTACCAGCCTCAGCTGCAGAGCCAGACAGTGATCGGCTGTCTGGGCTTTGAGTGTGAGGTGGACTCATTTCTGGTTTCTGGTTTGGCATCACATCTCTTTCTAGCCCAGAAAAGGTTGAATCTGAGGGCGACTCTGCCTCACACAGGCCTGCGAGGCAAGTGTCTGGTTCTGATCCGTCTGCAATCTTGTCTTCTGTGGCACAGGGAACCACCACAGAGTTCTGATCACCTAGAGGACCAGCTCTCTCCTCACAGTTTCTCCTTGGAGTTTCTGTTCCTGCTGCTTTCCCAGTAGCGGTTCTGGCAGGACTCAGTGCACAGGAAGACTCGGGTTTGTCAGCACCGAGGGCACAGGGTGCAGAGACATTGCTTGGAGCACCAGCGTCAGCCACAGGCCCACTCGTGGCTTGGGCGTCAGAGGCTCCTGCTGTGCTGACACTGGGGTTCTCCAACCCGCCCACTGTCCTGTCCCCTGACTGAAGCATGTTGTTCTGCGTGGTGGCAGCCAGGCTCACAGGACTGTGCTCCACAGCCCCGGCACTCCCTGGGACGCTGGCCCCTGCTGCTGACCTGCCTGCCAGCTCCCCTCCAGAGGGGTGCTGGGCTGCACCTGGCTCCGTGACTGTGACCCCCTGCCGCACACTGTCTCTGGGGCGCAGAGACTCCTGGTCTGTGGCCATTCCTTGAGGCTCTGTGCCAGGCTCTCCATTCCTGCTTCCACATTCAGATGTGCTCTGAGGACAGCGGTCTTGATCAGACACAGTTCCTGGGCCCACCACAGGTGCTGGCTCCATCTCGTCCCCTTTCCTCTCCACGCATTTATTTTTCTTCCTAGGAGAACAGTCTGTATTCTCTTCCTCTACCATACTTGACAAACTGCAGGAACTTTCAGTCTGCCCAACAGGGATCCCATGGCACCTGGGTTTGCTGTGGGTCTCTTTGGGACAAGCAGAAAGCTGCTGGCTGCTTGCGGGCTCTGGTGCACAGGGAAGGGATTGACCATCTGTCTCCAGGGCACTGGGCAGATGACCAGGGTCCTGCGGTGTCACCATTAAAGGCACAAGACTGTCCATCTGCTTGACATTTGTTTTCTAGAAGAAAACCAAAGACATTTTCAAAGAACTGTCAAGTAAATATGTCGCTGACACCTATGAGCAAACGCTGTTGGACAGAACTCACTGCCTCTCCAGCCCTTCTAAGTCACACATGACGTAAGCAAACACAAGTTACTTTTCTCTCATTTCTGGTATGATTTTCCTCTCTCATATCCGCATATCCACTAGGATGTGCTTAGAATATACACATGACCATCTTCTATATTTTGGACTTATTTTAGAAAGTACATTAAATGTGAGCCTCAAAAACCTTATTTTAAAAATAGCTCTGTGAACATCTTCAAACGAGCAGCTCAGAAGGGTGTTTCTCACTGGGTTTTCCACGCACAGAACCCATTTCCATCTGCCTCATAGACTTAAGTAAAATCAAATCCGAAGCAGTTTTATAAATTCACTTCAATCACAAGATGCAGCCAGATGTGCCTGTACCATAAACACTTACTGAGGAACTATACACTTTGCCTTAATCTCCCAAATTTGCTCAGGCCGTTCCAGCGAGACTATTTTGGTTATGGGTTCATACTTTCCAGAAGTCACACAGCAGATATTCTGTGACTTTCTGACACAAAGTGCTTCTCTTGTCCAATACCGAATATTAAATGGGAACATACGGCATTAATAATACCTAACTTTTAGCTATTGTCAGGGAGTATTGTGGTTTGGGGGTATCATCAACCATTTCAAAAGTAGTTTTTGCAACCCTGAAGTATTTTTTAAAGCCAACAACATAATGGTTAACATAACCACAGTTCATCAACTTGACAGAAAGAATGTGACGCTGTTACATAGATGTGAACCGTGCACAATACAGGACGAGCAGCAAAAGCACAGTACAATGCCAGAGCGGCAAAGGCTTTGATTACGCAAAGACCCCATGTACATGTGCAAGGATTATTGTTACATAAATGTGAACCATGCACAATACAGGACGAGCAGCAAAGTACAATACAATGCTGGAGCGGCAAAGGCTTTAATTACGCAAAGACCCCATGTATATGTACAAGGGTTACTGTTACATAAATGTGAACCGTGCACAATACAGGACGAGCAGCAAAAGCACAGTACAATGCCGGAGCGGCAAAGGCTTTGATTACGCAAAGACCCCATGTACATGTACAAGGATTATTGTTACATAAATGTGAACCATGCACAATACAGGACGAGCAGCAAAAGCACAGTACAATGCCGGAGCGGCAAAGGCTTTGATTACGCAAAGACCCCATGTACAT
>VMDO01033899.1:0-17504 GCA_007922755.1 Pedetes capensis | reverse complement strand
TGAAAGAACTGTACTAGATTGTTAACCTATTTCTAGGCATACTTTCATTCTTAAGTAACATAATCTTTAAAGGCAACAAATTATTCATTGCTCATTATAATAGTGAATTTTCTTTCCACTATATTAAAATAGCCTGAATGTCCCTGTGAGGAACCATAGACACTCAAAAAGTACTGCAAAAGAAAATAAATTATCCTTTCCATAAGTAAACCTGTAGTTTTTGAAAGCTGTTTTCAACAACCCCAATGTAATGGAAAATTTTCTGTTCTGTCTTTAGCCTTGTTAATGATATAGTTCCACATATATATATACATACATATATATATATATATATATATACACACATATATATGATCTAACTGTCTTAATTAAATCATATTCCTGAAGTATGATATGTAAGTTGTTATCTTTATAAAGGGAATTCTTTTTTCATTCATGTTCTCTATAAACTTTCAGAGAGGTCTTTCCTTCATAGTTAAAAAATGTCATATATTTTGGGGTAGTTTGCTGACTGATGTAGAACAGAAAAATGGCATAAGTGTGTGAGGTATCACAGAGGTCCATATAATAAGGCACTTCTCTTTTTAGAATATAAATTTGTTAATTGAATTCACTGGGGGGAAGCTTATAATTTATCTTCTGCTAGTGCTAATTTTTTTCTCATAATGCTAAAAGTATACCTTATGGAAATAAAAGGACTCAACACAAAAATGCATACTACAGGACATCCCTGACCTGTTACAATAATATTACATAATACTCAACACATACTCTAATAGTAAATTAGCTCATATGGACACAAAGTTCTTAAAATATTTTCTAATACTAAAGCCACATAGTCTTGCCCCAGGAAAAGTATACTCCTAGTTGTAGTAATTACCAGGATTTACCCGGGAAACAATGATACAAAAGAGGGTGGGCAGAAGATAAAAGATATTGTTTATAATTCATCATTTCAACTAATATTCCTACATCTGCATTTCTGAATTACTTGTAAATTCTCTACTTACTTTTCAAAACAGAATTGGATTTTGGCTAATGATAGAGCAAGATATGCAGAGAATCAAAGATCCAGTAAAATATGGACATGTAATTGTTTTATATTACCTACAAAAAGAATACAAATACTATAGCACCTCATTACGCCTCTTCAGTTTAACCAAGTAACTTGATGTGGTATAGCATCATTTCTCATCCAATATAGTCAGTGTAAAAGCCATTATTTTCACAGAAAACTTTCTAACATGTGCACAGATCCTCTACCCCAGACCTCTGTATCTTTGCTTTTGTTCTGCCTCTGTATCTTTGGTTTTGTACTTGCACAAATAAACATGCCCATTTCTCAAAGTCCAACTCATAGCCTGTATTCTCTACAAAAGTGTTTTTAAATACCTGAATTGGTTTTCATTTTCTCTTAATTAATAAGCAATTAAGTATAAATTATTTTCAAGCTGAAAGATCCTTTTAAAATGGTAAGGTTAAGGTAAAGGTATATTTTTGAATACATACTATTTAACTTTAATGAAATAATTGTGAGCATGTGTTATACTTTTGGGTAGTTGGGTGCCTGGTAAAGAATATAAAATGAAATTAAAGGCACCCTGTCAGTTAATTTACACAACTCAGTAAAATTGGTACTAATATTGCAATTTTATAGATAAGGAAATCTAGTATCAAAGAGATTAATTTTCCAGAAGATACACAATTAACAAGAGGTAAAACCCTGGATCCAAATGCAAGGGCACTTGGTTCCAAATCCTCTGAAAAAGAATATATTCAATGAAATACTATTTAGTACAATGTGTCAGTTCTCACTGACGAGAAAGGTTAATGTACCTCTCAAAACATCTAAGTTACTTATTATCTCAAAGAAAAATTCTCTTTTATGCTTTTAAGTCAATACTATCATTGATTTACTCTTGTGTTAGACTTTCATTGCTGTGGCAAAATGGTGACGTAAATAACTTAAAGGAAGAAGGATTTATTTTTGCTCATAGTTTCAGAGGCTTCAAAGTCCATAATGGCAGGTAGAGTGTGGACAGCAGGGCAGCTCACCTCATGGTGGCCAAGTAAACACACAGAGAAGGCCTGTACTAGCTGGCTTCCCCCTCCTTCCCTCTTTGATTCCATCTGGTTCCCCAGCCTATTGGATGGTACCACCTACATTCAGGGTACATCTTCTTCCCTTAGTTAATCCTCTCTGAAAACATTCAAACAGATACACCCAGAAATGTGCTTTACTTATCCCCTACACATCTCTCAAACAAATTCATGAAAATTCTTATAAGAATACTAAAGTATTCTTAACTTGTAAGTGGCATACTCAAAGTATAATACCTTCACATGCATTTTATTATTCAAAATCTTTAATATTAGACTAAAAATAGAAATTAATCAATTATTGTTTAATAATGCGATAGGTTATATACATGGATGATATTGTACTTTTGATATCTGAATCATGTCAATAATTGATATTACAAAGATAATCCAAAATAATATTAAAAATGCATTATTGTTTCTATTTAAAGAAATTCTAATTCGCTTATTTCAAAAAAGTACTTAAGTCAGCTTTCAGCTAAGAACAACTACCATTTATAACACCTAAAAACAGCACCTAACAATAATAGCACTTAAAAAAGAAATAAAGCCACATGGATCAACTTTCTCTAAAACAACTTAAGATAATCATTTGACCATTTTTGCTAAACTAAAAGACTCACGATATTATAAAGTAAAAAAGAAATATATAATGACATTTTAATTACAGACATAAATAACTGGATGGATTAATTACCTGGGTTTAGCACAGATATTACAAGGTAAATTGTCCTAGGTTTGTTGTCATTAAACCTAGGACCATTTGCCTTAAAATATTTGTAAGATATTATGCATCTAACATGATAGGAAGTTTTATTTTTCAGGTTAATTAATTCTATCCTACTATTTTATGTAAAACTTAGACCACATTTACTTGGCTTCAAGGAAAATCGAGTCTATTTTTCATTAAAAGAACATTTGACATAAATTTGCATGAAATTTAGTCCTTTTATATTTTTCTCTTTTAATCACTCCATTAACAAATCTTCAATGAGCAAGAGGCTTGTGATTTTCCATATAAGTAATTTCCAGAAATGATGAAGTTTATCAAAATTCTATTGCTGTGGTTGTACTTAGGTGTCTTAGAGTCTAGTCCAATTCATAGCAACCCTATGAACACCAGAACAAAAGACTCTCCGATACTGTGCAAGGCACACAATCTTTTTTTATATTTAAACCCATTGTTGCAGACACTGTATCAATCCATCTAGCTGAGGGGCTTTCTCTTTTTTTCATTTACCCACCACTCTCCCAAATATGATGCCCTTCTCCAGGGATTGGTCCCTCCTGACAACATGTCCAAATTACATCAGATGCAGTCTAGCCATCCTTGCTTCCAAGGAACACTCTGGTTGTACTTCTAAGACAGATTTGTTGGTTCTTTTGGCAGTCCATGGTATATTGAATATTCATCACCAGTATTATAATTCAAAACCATCAACTGCTCTCCTGTCTCCCTTGTTCAACATCCAGCTTTCATAAGCATAGGATGCAAATGAAAATACCATGGCATGTGTCAGGTGTACCTTTGTTTTCAGTGTAACATTTTTACTTTTGAACACTTTAAAGAGGTTTTCTGAAACAGCTTTTCCCAATTAAATGTATCATTTGATTTATTGATGGCTGCTTCTGTGGGTGGCGACTATAGAACCAAGTAAAGCAGTATCTTGGACAACCTCAGTCTTTTCTCCATTTATTATGAAGTTGATTTGTGATCCAGTTGTAAGGATTTTTATTTTCTAGATGTTGAGGTGCAATCCACACTGAAGGCTATGTTCTTTTATTTTTATCAGTAAATTCTTCAAATCCTTGTCAGATTCAGCAAGCAGAGTTGTGTCATCTACACAATGCAGGTCTTAATGAGTCTTACTCCAATCCTAATGCTGCATTCATCTTCATAAAATCCAGCTTCTCAGATTATTTGTTCAGCATAGAGATTGAAGAGGTATGGTAAGAGGACACAGCCCTGACACACACCTTTTCTGACACTAAACCAAGCAGTATTTCCTTGTTCTGTTTGAAAGATTGCCTCCTGGTCCATGTACAGATTCCTCATGAGTACTATTAAATGCTCTGGTATTCCCACTCTTCCCAATGTTACCCATAATTTGTTGTGATCCACAGAGTCAAATGCCTTTGCACAGTAAATAAAACATAGATAGACATCTTTCTGGTATTCTTTGCTTTTGAATTATATCAATCTGACATCAGCAATGATGACCTGGTTCCAAGTCCTCTTCTGAATATCAGAGAAGCACTGAATACAGTGCTGGGCATGACACAGTGTCTGGTAGTATTTCTTCTGCTGTACACTGGGTCGCTATGAGTCAGATCCAACTTGACCTAACAACAACACCTAACAACAATATACTGTTGCAGTGGCTTTTGAATGATCTTTAGCAGATTATTTCTGTGAGATATTAATGATATTGTTTGATAATTTCTGCATTTGGTTGGATGCCCTTTCTTTGAAATAGACACAAATATGGATCTCTGCCAGTCAGTTGGACAGGTAGCTGTTCTCCAAATCTCTTGGCATAAACAAGTGAGAATTTCCAGTGCTGCACCTGTTTGTTGAAACATGCGAATGGCTATTCCATCAATTCCTAGAGCCTTGTGTTTTGCCAATTTTTCAAGGCAGCTTCCATTTTGTCCTTCAGTACCATTGTTTCCTGATCATATTCAACCCCTTCAAATGGTTGGTCACCCACCAATTCTTTTTGGTATAATGACTCTGTGTATTTTTTCCATTTTCTTTTGATGTTTCCTGTGTTTTATCATATTTCCCCGATCAAATCCTTCACTATTACCACTCGAGGTTTGAATTTTTTCTTCAATTCTTTAAGCTTGAGAAAAACAGAGCATGTTCTTCTTTTTTGGTTTTCTATCTCTAGCGCTTTGCACATGTCATTACAATATTTGATTTTGTCTTCTGAAGCTGCCCTTTGAAATCTTCTGTTTAGCTCTTTAACTTCAGGGTGTTTCCCTTTTACTTTAGCTGCTTGAGATTCAAGGGTAAGTTTCACAGGCTCTTTTCAGATGTAATTTAATCTTTTCCTTTTTACCAGTCTTTTAAATAATCTTTTGCTTTCCTCATGAATGATGTCTTTGATGTCATGCCACAACTCTTCTGGTCTTTGATCATTAGTGTCTAACACATCAGCTCTGATATTAAGGTGGTCTCAGAACTCAGGTGTGATATACTCAATGCCATAATTTGGCTCTTGTACACTTGGTCTAATTTTCTTCAGTTTGAGTTTGAACCTGTATATGAGCAGTTGATGGTCTGACACACAGTCAAGCATCTGGTCTTATTCTGACTTTTGATATTGAGGTACCTATTAATCTACCTAATATGACTTCTTTTAGCTCCAATCATGCCAATATAGTAATCCTCAGTTCACTATTTTTGTACTTGATAAGCATCACATTCCATATGTAGCACATCTCTAATGAACACTAAGGCACATATCACTATGAATAGTTAAGTAAATTAAAAAGAAATAAAATACTATATCACCTTTCACTTCATATTAATATGATATTAATTGAATAACTACCTAATTTCTTCATAGATTCCAGACACAAAAGGCGGTACTTATTTGTCACAATTGAAGACTAAGATATCCTCTATTTCTTCTTTTGGAGAAGTATGGTAAAGCAAAATGAAATTATAAGCATGAATTTTATATAAATCTGGATTCAGATAAAATAATTACTTTTATACATACTGACAGTAATTTCTCATGTCAGTTTATTTTGAAACCCCAAATTGTTAGTTTTAAAATTAGTTTAGGATACATACCAAAGGACATCTGAGTTCTCTCACTATGTTATCATACTTCCTGAATAACATATTCATTTTTCTATTCTCATCTTATTGAAAGCTCATTCAATAATTTGCAGAACATATCATAGCATTTTTTTCATATATAACCAAGCTATCAATTAGAGGGACAATCAATTTTTTAAACAAAAAAATAGTAGTAATTAATGTAAGCAGTAACATACCATGTTACTTCTAAATTTGTCACATTTAATGGAGTAAATTCACAGAATTCCTCCAAATACAGCAATCAATAAGCATGAGTCTTTAAGATGATTAAAAGGTTTAATGAAAGCCATGAGGAAAAACCTCTTCATGAATCATGATTAAATGTTTCCTAAACAAATCAGACTGTCTCAATACTTCTGTATGTTAAAAGTCACACTGATTTCTCTGATATATATATAAAAACTTTAAAATCTATTGTCTCATGAAAGTTTTTACATATAATGATTTGTTATGACAATGTAAAATAATAAATCAACTTGTTTTCATTATGATTATCATTATAATGTCTTCATTAACTCAACTAGTTAAAGTTAATAAAAGGGTTTTGTTTTATTTTGTATGGCAAGGTCTTGTGACATAGCCCAGGCTGGTCTTAAAGTTGTAATTCTCCTGCCTTAATGTCCCAAGTGCTGGGATTATAGGTATGAAATTCCACACCCAGTTTGTTTGTTGCTCTTTTTTTCCTTAACAAAATAAAGTTGCCTGTGGTTTTGTTTGTTTGTTTTTGTTTTTTGTTTTTGCCATGTGGCAATTATAAGAAAGAAAATGGGTATGATAAATGAAAAATATGGTTTTAGAAACCAAGAAAAAGGACTAGCAGAAAAATTTCATGGTAACACTTTCCTTAAGGCATGATTAAGTCTAATGATTAAAGTCTCATAGTATGTCATCATATTTACCTGTCTCTATCTGGAGAATAATGGTCATCCACGATACGGCGTCTATCCATTCGGCTAATTGTATTATAATGTCCAGTAGTAGTGCGTGTCCCTCGAAGTCCCTGCTCCACATTCCTACCAAAATAGCAAGATCCATTAAATGTCTTAGTAAGCCAAAAGTTCACACTGCACTAGGAAATGAAGTTTATTAATAAAAATAATGCAAACAGGCAGGGCATCATGGCACACCCGTGTAATCTCAGTTACTCAGGAGGTTGAGAAAGGAGGAATCATGAGCTCAAGGCTGGAAGTAGCCTATGCAATTTAAGGAGACCCTGACCAAAAATAAAAAAGGGGTGGATAGGAGTGCAATTCAGTGATGGAGCACTCACACAGCATGTGTGAGGCCCTGGATTCAATCCATAAGTACATGAAAAATAAAAAAATAAAGTGAAAACAAAGTCGCTGTACTGTGAAGTTCAATTTTTTTAAATTATTTACACTTATAACAGTATAAACTTTGTTGGAGACGGACAGCTAATTGAGGAGCTTGCTGGTGTAACAGATAAACTTAAGAGTCCAAATTAAGTTAATATCCTTAGAGTTAAGATAAAAAATATCAGAGTCATTAATGGATGATTCCCAGGCCATTAGTAGTAATATCAATGATATATAGTATACAGGAGGAATAGTTTTGTGTGGACAAGATGAGTTCTGTGTTACACATGCCTGTGCATATGGCATACAGGAACTGAGATAAAGATTGCCTCATTATAGTTGGACATGAGTTCAAAGCTGAACAGAAGAACTCAAAATCCACCCACTTCTAATTATCTCTTTTAGTAGCACCCCAGTCAAAGCTACCATGTTTAGGTATTTACTATAACAATAGCTGCCTACGTATTCTCTTCTTTCAACCCTTACCCAATGCACTATGACATACAGCAGCCCTCTGAAACATAGTTAGATCATGGTATGTGAAATTATAGAATGAAAGGTAAGAATTCCACTTTAATTTTATTCTACATTTTGAGCTACGTTTCCTATCAATTCCAACCTATCCTTTCTGTATTAACTTAGAACTACTTTTATAGTCATGCAACAAAGATAACATATAAATATGTAGGTAATTTATAAATAATATATTATGTTACATTATATATTGTATTCCATTTATTTCTTACATGTCATTAAAATATTTTATTTTGCCAGGCATGGTAGCACATACCTGTAATCCCAGCAGCTCGGGAGGTAGAGGCAGGAGGATCACAAGTTTGAGATCAGAGGCAGTCTGTGTAACTTAGAGAGACCCTGTCTCAAAAAGTAAAAAAAATGGGCTGGGGGTAGTCAGGCACTTGCAAAGCATGCAAGCGCAAGGCCTTGAGTTCAAAACCCAGTGCTGCCAAAAATAAATTAATTAATTAAATTAAAATATTTTCTTTTGTCTTCTTGAGCTGCCCTTTGAAATCTGTTTAGTTCTTTAATTTCATCATGTTTTCCTTTTACTTTGGCTGCTCAATGCTCAAGGGCAAGTTTCAGTCTCACTTGAGATGTTATTTTGTCTTTTCTTTTATTCTTGTCTTTTTAATAACCTTTTGCTTTCCCCATGAATGATGAACTGTGTCTCATAAATGGTTACACAATTTCCATTGTCATTCAACTCTAATATCTCATAATTCTCCTAATTATTTTATCCAAAATCAAGTTACTTAGCAGTGTGTTAGAAAAGTTCCAGGAATTTAAAAAACTACATTTTTCATTGGTTTATAGTTTTATTGACAAATAGAGAAAATGGGTCATATGGGATTTATTGAGGTCTTGTTTTCCATAATTTTTTAATCAGTTTTTGTTGATAAATTTTTCTTGTTAAAATTTTTATTTTCTTCTCTTGGAAAGTGTGCGATTTTATGTAAAGATACACAGAATGACGTGTAAAATATAGATTTTTTTATACTCTAAGTCTGAAATAACACATTTTTCAAATCTTCTAAGCCACTGCTACTATTTTTTTTGCTTGAGTTATTGATGTCTCTTAGGATATATTAAAATCTCCAATCACAATTATTTATTTATCTCTCTAACCATGTTGGTTATTGTCTCATATATTCTGAAGTCTTTTACACTATAAGGAACATAGTTGTCCATGACCAGTTTATGCAGGTGTTTTCACTAGATTTTATAGTGTCTTGTTGTTGTTGTTAGATGCCATCATAGAGACTCTGTGTGCAATAGAGGAAACACTACCAAACAGTGCCATACCAGGCACCACTGTCAGTGCTTCTCTGTTACTCATAGGGTTTCAAATGGCTGATTTTCTCCCACTTTTATTGGAAATGATGGTGGGGTCCAGAGTAATACAGCATTGGCTTTTTCCAGTTATAATACTTATGCCTGCAGTCGTACCACTGTGGTGTCCAATCCTGTAAGGTCTCGGAATCTAAGCAGAGTAGGACCTAGTGAGTACTTGAATAGGAGACTGCCTGGGAACAGCAGATACTATAGGCTTGGGAGCACGACCCAGCAACCCACTACCCCAAAAGAATCAGCCATTGAAAATCCTAAGAATATCAGAGAAGCACTGATAATAATGTTTTGTCTGTTGTATGTAGGATTGCTAAGAGTTGGACACCAACTTGATGACACCCAACAACAAAAGTATCACTTTTGATTACATTTTTATCAAATTACAAGGTTTATGGAGCCTTTTTTTTTTTTTTTTTTTTTTTGCGGCACTAGGGGTTGAACCCAGGGCCTGGACCACTGAGCTGCACCCCCAGCCCATTTTGTAGATTTTATTATTTTCTGAGACAGGGTCTCGCTAAGTTACACTGACTGTCTCTGGTCTTGAACTTGCGATCCTCCTGCCTCCTCCTCCCCAGCCGCTGGGATTACAGGGGTGCGCCACCACGCCCGGCATTTATGGAGGCTTATGACTAATACGTAGTAAAACTCAAATGCATATTTGGGTTATATTCCCCTATTTTTCCAATGTACTCATGAAGTTATGTCGTTTCCATTGAGATTATTCTTGCCCCATTTATCCCTCTACATTGACTCTCCTCCTCATCCCACCTATGGCAATCTTTGCTTCCCTCTGCCAGTTCCCTCCTTCTTTCTACTCTTTATATTTTCCCTTCATTCTTAACTATGCATTTTTATATAAACTTATGTACAGAATATTTCTTCCTTTAAATAAGATTCAGCTCTGACATATGAGTGAGATCACGTTATTTCTTTTTGAGCTTGTGTTCATTCACTTTAGATGTTCTCCAGTTCTATCCATTTTGCTGCAAATGATATTATTTTTTATTGCTGAGAAGTATTCCATTGTGTATATGTACCATAATTTTTCTATCCATTCTTCTGTTGATGGGCACCATGGTTGCTTCCATATACTTGCTATTGTGAAAAGTGCTCCATTGAATATGGAGATGGAGGTGTCTCTATGGTATGATGACTTATCTCCCTTTGGATATATTCCCAGTAGTGGTATAGTGGTATTGGATTATTTTTTGTCTTGGGAATTGCTTTCTTGAGTTCTTTATATAAATTCTAGAAATTTGTCCTCTGTCAGATATGTAGGATGTAAAGATTTTCTCCCATTTAGTGGGCTCTTCTTTACCTCTGTTGATTACCTCCTTTGCTGTGAAGAAGTTTTTTAATTTCACGTAATCCCATTTTTTCTATTCTTGTGCAATTTCCTGAGCAATTGGAGTCTTACTAAGGAAATGCTTTCGTATCCCTATATGTTGGAGCGTGTTTCCTATATCCTAGCAGTTTTAAGGTTTCTGGTTTTATGTTGAGGTCTTTTATCCATTTTGAGTTGACTCTCATGCATATTGAGAGGTTTGGGCCTGTTTTCACTATTCTGCAGGTGGAAATCCAAGTTTCCCAGCACCATTTGTCGAAGAGGCTATTTTTTCTCCGATTTGTGTGTTTAGCTCCTTTGTCAAAGATCAGGTGACTATAGATGTGTGGGTGTATCTCTGGGTGTTCAACTCTGTTCCAGTAGTCTTCAGGCTCATTTTTGTCTGCCAATACCAAGATATTTTTACTACTATAGCCCTATAGCATAGTTTATAGTCAGGAATTGTGATCTCACCTGCACTGATTTTGCATCTTAAGATTGTTTTGACTATATGTGGTCTTTTGTGTTTCTCTAAGAATCTTTGGATTACTTTTTCTATTTCTGTAAAGTCTGTCATAATTTTAATGAAGATTGCATTAAATCTATAAATTGTTTTTTTGTAGTATAGGCATTTTTACAATATTGCTTCTTCCAATCCATGAGCAGGGGAGATCCTTCCACCTTCTAGTATCCTCTGCAATTTCTTTCTTTAATGTTTTAAAGTTTTCCTTGTAGAGATCTTCAGGGTCTTTGGTTAGATTGATTCCTAAGTATTTAAGTTTTTGGTGGGCTACTGTGAAAGGGATGTTGCCTTAATTTGCTACTCTTCCTGCTCACAGTCAGCGTAAGGGAAGGTTACTGATTTTTTGAGTGTTAATTTTGTGTCCTGCCACTTTGATGAAGGAGTTAATTAGGTCTAAGAGTTTTTTTAGAGGAGTTTTTGGCATCCTTTAGGTAAAGGATTATGTCATCTATGGATAAGGATAATTTAACCTCTTCTTTGCCTGTCTTTATCCCTTTGATTTCTTTCTCCTGTCTGATTGCTGTAGGTAGGACTTTAATCACAATATTGAATAAGATAGGAGAGAATGGACATCCTTCTCTTCTTACAGGAAACAGTTTCATTTTTTTTCCTTTTAATATGATATTGGCTATAGGTCTTTAATAAATAGCCTTTATGATTTAGAGATATTTCGATGTTATATCTATCTACTCCAGGGTTTTTATCATGAAAGGGTGTTGCACATTATCAGAGGTCTTCTCAGCATCGATCGAGATGATCATATGGTTTCTGTTTGCCAGTCTCTTCATATGTTTAATTACAATGATCAATTTTCATAAGGTCAACCAGCCTTGCATCTGTGGAATAAAGCCCACTTGATGAAAATGTAAAATCTTTTTTACATGTTGCTGAATTCGGTTTGCCAGGATTTTGTTGAGAATTTTTGCATCTATGTTCATCAGGGAAATTGGTCTATAGTTTTCTTTCTTAGATGTATCCTTGCCCGGTTTGGGTATCAGGGTGATGGTGGTTTCATAGAATGAATTTGGAACCACCCCTTCCTTTTCTACTTTTGAAATAGTTTGAGGAAAATAGGTATTAATTCTTTGAACGTTTGGTAGAATTCTGCTGTGAACCCATCAGGGCTTGGACTTTTCTTTCTTAGGAGGCTTTTTATTACCTTCTCTATTTTGGTATATGTAATGGGTCTGTTTAAATTGCTTATGTCCTCCAGGCTTAATTTTGTTAAATTGTATTTGTTAATAAATTTATCCATTTCTTCTGTATTTTCATTTTTGGGGGAATAGGAATTCTCAAAGTATTCCCTGATGATTTTCTGGATTTCATTGGTATTGCTGGTTATGATTCCTTTCTCATCTCTAATTTTTTCAATTTTGGTCAATGTCTGACAGGTCCTTCTCCCAAGCTTCCAGCACCTGGTGTTCTCAGGCAGTCTCTCATCCAAGTTCTAACCAGGTCCAACTCTGCTTAGCTTCTGAGATCCAATGGGATTGGATGTCATGGTGGTACAGTAGCAGGCTTACAGTGTCTTAGAGGAATACAAAAGTATTGTTTCCATACATAACTAGACCTTATGAGGATACAGTTAACCAGAGTACAAGCTGGCATTTGGCCCTTTCTTGTCTGCGTGCTGTGCAAAGTGCAAGCTCTATAATTTAAAATGATGGTACTTGTCATAAAATTAGTAATTTTTTTCTAGACTATATATCTACTCTTTATAACATTTTTGATTCTGAATTCAATTGTTTTTATACTGAAATTAGAATCTCATTTTCTTTTGGTTTATATATGCCTATTTTTTGATGGCTTTGTTTTCATACTCTCTGTGTCTTTTGTTTCAAGTATGTTGCATAGGGACTATTTTAGCATATCTCAGTTTATGGATAATAATTGCTATGTTATTCTAAAATCTAACTGAAGTCTATAGTTGATCAGTGACCATATTTTTAGTTACCAGTTATCCTTATATTGCCTACTCATACATTTCTTCTTCATGATTAAGTTTTTATGTCTCACCTCTGTAATGATGTGCATTCTTTCATAAGAAGCTGAATATAAACTAAAATCTTGCCTATCTCCTACTGTACTATTCAAATTTTCTTTTTTAAATAAAACTAAAGCTGTGGCATAAGATGAAATATATTTCATCTATCTCTGATTCATGTTATACAGCTCATGAAACTCTTAATGTTTTCTGACTGATAGGAATATTTTTGTTATTCACACTGAGACCCTTCCAAAAGTCCTGAATTTGTGTGAGTGAGGTTACTTAAAGTGGAATGCCTAGGGACCCTCAGGATGGGGGCTAGTTGGCCTAAAGACAACATGATTCCATGATTAGAGGGTTTGAGCTTTCAGCTCCAATCAGTGACTTCTGGGAATGATAGGAAGGCCCAGAGATCAAACATTATAAAATTCTTTAACAATCAGATTTGATTGCTTCCAGGTTATATAACATGTGAGGGTGCTAGGAGAGTGGCATTCTCAGGGAGGACATGGAAGTCACCAGTCCCTGCCCCATACTTTGCACGATGTTCTTTCTCATTTGGCTGATTACAGTATCCTTTGTAACATCCTTAATAAGCCAATAAATGTAAGTAACATGTTGCCTTGAGTTCTGTGAGCCATCATAGCACATTATCAAACCCAAGAAAGGGGATTGGGAGAAATCCAATTTATAGATGCTCCAGGTAGATAATGTGAGAATTGAAATGAATTATAGGACACCAGTTGGTGTCTGATAGAGAATTGACTTGTGTGGGGGAAAACCCCCACATATCATCTGGTCATGGAAGTGTTCCTGTATTGAGTGCAGAAAGAATACTTCACAAAGCATTCTTTTTTTCTTCTTTTTTTTTTAATGGGGGAAGGCTTAATATATTAATGTTACACATTAATGTTACACATCTTAAACTTTAAATTTCAGATTATGAGTTCTATTCTATTAAGTCTATCACATTTAGGCAGTTAATTTTTCATAAAACTTTTAATAATTTTGGCCTCATTTATAAATTCAGTTAAATCAATATCTCTGAATTAATTGTGTTTATAAACTTAATATACTTACTCTATTTAGCCCTTCTGTACTTACCTGGTTGGTCAGAGGTTTCCACTATCAAAAGACCTGAAGAAATAGATTTCCTGAGCCATTCTCTCCAATACACATGCATTCTTTTTTTATAATTCTGATGAATGTTCCTAATTTTAAAGGCCAGGTAGATATTTATTTTTCCTATTTCTCAAATCATCAATATCTATATCATTTGTGAATGTAATCAGTTGGTTCTAACTAGATATGCTCAATATTCATATGTGATTAAAGCCAGTTCTTCTTAACTCCTTTGAACTCTTATAATAAAATAATATAGATATCATCCAAAGTTATCATACAACCCACAATTTATTTTATTCTCATTATATACGTTGTTGAATAGCATCTTATATTTCCTTAAACAACTTTTATTACAGAATAATTTATCTTTAGAGATTATCACTCATATTTTAAGATAAGTAACTCTATAGCATCATGCTATAAATAAAAGCATATGGCACCTTACCTTTGTGGAGGAGGGACACTGGGTGACCATGATCTAGTCCTTCCTATAACATCTACTCGATGATGAGACCCTGAAGGTGAGCAATGGTTTGATGACATTACTTGTTCTGGCACTGATAATGTTGAGCTCTGAAGATCTCGCCCATTGTGACGATAATCTAAAGAGGGAAAAATTAATAATTATAATTATCTACATGGGAGAAGGCCATGACAGCCCACTCCCAAAACAATCCCAAAATAATTAGCCATTGAAAACTCTATGAACAGCAGAGGAATACTGACACTAGTGCCCAGCATGGCACAGTGTAGGGGAGTATCTTGTTCTGTTGTACATAGGTTCTCTATGAGTCAGATCTGACTTGATGGCACCTAACAACAACAACAACAACAACATAGTTATCTATAAACTAAGCCTTTTGTGTTTTACTTAAAAACATAAAGTACTAGTGAAGCAGAAAACATTTGAATATATTAAATGTAAAGTATAATAAATAAAGCATAATATATTAAGAAAAAATATTTTGTAAATTCATATATTAAAAAGAAAAAACATAAAATATTTAGTTACTATGTTCAAGATACTGTGCTGGGTTGAGTCTTACATATATTTAAATATACATTAAATTTTTTATAGATATTTATTCATGGAAAAACAATTTTTACATACAGTTATCTTTAATAAGAGAATTAAGATTATTCTAAAAACATTTTCTTCTATTTAATGATGACTTTCAAATACTTTTCCATAATTATTGATATTTAAATTATTAAGTTCAAAGAGTTAAGTTCAAAGAGTTCCTAAAAGTCTATATTTATCTCTTTAAGAGCTAAACCAACCAGGTACAGTGACTCATGCCTATTATCCAAGTGATTTGGGAGGCTGAGGCAGGAAGATCCTAAGTTTGAGGCCAGAGGCAACCTGTGCAACTTAGCAAGACTGTGTCTTAAAATAAAAAATATAAAAGGGTCCTGGAGTGCAGCTCAGTGGTAAAGCACTTGCCTAGCATGCATGAGATCCTAGGTTATACATCCCCATTACTGCAAGAGGGAGAGGAAGGGAGGGAGGAAGTGGGGTGGAATGAAAGCAATAAACCATTTTAAGAAACAATGCCACCAGAAACACTACATATATATATATGTATATATATATATATATATATATATATATATATATATATGTACATATATATATATATACACACACACACATATATACACACATACATATATATACTGCTTTTCTCATAGTTTTTGACAGAGGTGAGACATAGTAAAGCCTCAGAATAAAAATATGAAAAATCAGAAAAGGAAAATAGTCTAATAACTTGACATATTAGGCAAGTCCTGGAAAGCAATCTACATTTGGACAGAGAAGGAAGAAAGTAAAAGGAATTCCAAGTGGGTAAAAAAAAAAAAAAAAAACAGCAGCAGAATGCGAGGCACCAGTGGTGAAAAAAATAGGAAAGGTAAGTTTGACCCAAGTTGTATGTATCTAGAACATCATGAGGTTTGTAATGAAGAGCCTGAATGTTGCTGAGCAGGAAGTTATATTACCATAATCATCATTATTTTCATCATGTTCATTACAACTGTAAGTAATTGACCTTTTACTCTGTTAGGAACTCTGTTATGCACTTTACAAAATGTTCTGCTACAAAATTTGTTTCAGAAATAACTTAGAGCTAGGGGGCATAACTCAGCAATAGACCGTGTGTTCAGTATGCAAGAGATCCTAGGTTTGATGTCCAGCACAATAAATAAATAACTCTAAAACTACCCATCAGTTCTTATATGATTTTTCTCAGAATATTATTTTTGTATAGTATTAACTTAGATTAGATTCCCTAGAAATAAAGCAAGAGACAAAGATTCAGATATACATGAATAGTTGGAGAAGTGTTCTAAGGTAAAAGAAGAGCAGAATAGAGAAACAGAAGAAATTAAGCAAGGATGTAGGTCCACTCTGATCCCACTGAGATTCTGACATGAATTGCAGCAGAGTTGCTCTAACATTAAGCAAGGAGGCTGTACTTTTATATTTCTATGTTAGTCATTCATTAGCTGAAAACTACCCATGGAAAGTAGGCAAAGTGTCACCTGTGTAAGATAGTTTTTATTTGTCTAAGGGCAAATCTCTGGAGAAGAAGACAGCAGTGAATTCTTAGCAACAAATACGGTACCTGAGGATGGGGTATGTGTGTGTATACATACACATTCATAAGGCACCATGCTGAGTAAAATCATTATATATACTTATATTCACAGTATATTCATTTATACATAGGTAAAAACATTCATAGTCAAATGTGTACATACATTATTATTGTATATAATTACATTTAAGTGAAATAAATAATAGCAATGAATCAAGAGACAGGAGGCAGGAATTAGGACTATTTTGCTGTTATAAAGCACTCACACCACCTGTGAAGTATTATGTGAAAGTGAATTTGTAGGCCAGGCATGGTATAACATATCTGTAATCCAGCAACTCAGGAGACTAGGGCAGGAGGATTGCAATTTCAAGACCAGAAGCAGCCTGCATAACTTAGTGAGATCTTGTCTCAAGATGAAAAAGTAAAATAAAAAAAGAAAAAGAAAATTTAAAAAGGGGTACAGTTCAGTGGTGGATTGCTAGCAAAGTATGCATGAGTCCCTGGATTCAGCCCCTGAATACTGCAAAAATAATAATACTGCAAACATAAAAATTTTATAATTTTAAGAAAGAAAAAGGAATGCATTAGTTGTAAGTGTATATTGCAAACTCTAGGGTGCCCACCATAAGAAGGGAAAAAAGTATAACTAATATGTGAACAAATTAAAAATGAAGTCATACAAAATGTTCAGTTAAGACCCCAAAAAGCAGAAAAAGAACAGATGACAAAAATGGGAATAAAGAACAGGGCAACAAATAGGAAACACTAGCAAATAGATATATAGATAGTAATCCAACTACAACAAAGCCCTTTGAATGACAATGGTCT
>VMDO01033898.1:0-17502 GCA_007922755.1 Pedetes capensis | reverse complement strand
AAAATCTTCGCATTTTATACATCTGACAAAGGTCTAATTACTAGAATTTATAAAGAACTCAAGAAAAAAAAAACCCAAAAACCAAACAACCCAATACACAAATGGGCAAAGGAACTGAGTAGACAGTTCTCAAATGAAGAGGTCCATAAAGCCATGAAACACATGAAAAAGTGCTCAATATCCCTAGCCATTAGGGAAACACTGGAAGTCTTATGTAATTGCTCTCTCAAGGAAATGTTTTTGAAGATGTTTTCATATGTAGATCCCTTCTGATCTGTCACTTACAACCTCTATCATCATTTTACATTCTCTTCACTTATCTCTAAAACTTCCTTTTACAAACCAAGTTTAATAAAATATGTTGAAATTATTGAATATAGCACCAACTGGACCTATACATATGCAATTGACCTTAAGCTGTTTGAGAGTGCACCAAAATGTTTAGTCTCATCTGCTTCAATGTTTAGAAATCATGGAGACATATTTCCATTGAATTCAGTTGCCATAGATGTCCTTAATTTCTACATAAATATTCAAGGAAAGAACAATATCAAAATACTAACACTTAGAACACAAAGATAAAATTCTAGATATCATAATTGTTAATAGGGTGATCTAAACACTAAAGAGATTAGTACCCAGCACTGAGCCAAAACGAGGCAAGCAAGGATGAGTGTTTTAAAATGTCTATGGGCCTTTTGTCATATCAACATGGTTGACTATGTTCAAATATATCTTGACCTCCTTAATTCCTGTTGCATTCTTACAGAAATTCAAGATGTGAACAGGAAGATCTCTGTAAAATCCTAAAGGATGGAATAGAAAAAGAGATGTTCAAGTATAGACTTTTATGATGGTATCTGGCTTATTTTGCACACAAGTCATTTCCAATCTGCTATCTCCAAACCAATTATATGGACAGTTCAGAGAAGAGAGAAGACATCATGTAAGCTATTACTTGCTCTCATTTTGCACCAAGTGATTTATGGATGTGTTTATCAGCTGGTCTGAAATAGTGGCCAGTTTATCTCTGTTTTAATGCCTTTGAGAATCAATGAGGCGCTGGTGCTCACACTTGCACGTGACTTCCTAGAATTTTCATTAAGCTCATAGCATCATTCCCATAAATAACACAAGTAATTGTAGCCTGTTCCTTGAATGCCCTGCCAGATTGAATGCCTATACAAGGCTATGAGGCACCCTGCCTAGTAGCCCCATAATCCTCCCTTACCCTTCTAGCCTGTCTCTGTTTTTCATACCCATCCTTTCCCTACTGCCCTGTGTCTCCAAACCACTTAGTCATACCATAGCACAAATATCCTGTTTAGAGCAATGCTTTTCCACCATCAATGTTCATTTAACCCATCAATGGCTATTTTCAAAAAATACTGATTTCCACGTGTCATCCAATACTATTGAATGAAATCTTCAAGTGTGTGTCTAAGACATTTTATTTTTATTTTTCAAAATTCCCATAGATAATCCAAAGGACAGATATAGTGACAAACCATTGAGTTAGCCCATGAGGTTCATCTCCTTAGTCACTCTGATTATTTCTGTTTCCTTCCCTTTGTCCTGCCTCTTCCCACATTGCCTTCTACCTGCTCCTCTAAGCACACCCTTTCTCCTTGATAACTTTTCCTGCTCACTTGATGTCTTTGTCTTCTAATTGGTTGCATCATAACAGCCTAGAATCTCAGAAGTATGTACTAGTCAAGAGACTCTCTATTTTTAACCATCCTCTCTACTAAAGGTTTTTATAGACTCTATATCAGAAGTTCTTAACTTGGGATCTATAAACTTTAATGACAAAAATACACCTTTACTTTTTACTAACACTTGTCAGAAACTTGAGGCTGGGGTTCAGCTTAGTTGGTAGAGTGCTGCGCTCCACTCTCTAAGGCCCTGAGTTCAATTCCCTGTACTACAAAACTGGGAAAAGGATGTGACAACCCACTCCTGAAACAGTCAGCCATTGAAAACCCTGAGGGTCACTATGAGTTGAAATCAACTCGATGGCACCTAACAACAACATCAGAAATTTGGGGGCTAGGGTTTAGTTCAGTTGGTAGAGTGCTTGCTCTACATGCTTTGAGGCTATGGGTTCAATCCCCAGCACTGCAAAAATGGGAGAAAGACCTGGCAGCCCACTCCTGAAACAACCCCCAAACCACTGGTCACTGAAAACTCTATGGTTAGCAGTGAAACACTGACATAGTGCTGGCATGGCACAGTGTCTGGGAGTGATTTGTTCTGTTGTACATAGGGTCACTATGAGTTGGACCCAACTCAAGGACACCTGACAAGAACAACAACAACAGAAATTTAGTGTTTCCATCTATTTGACTACAGGCAGCAATAAGAGTTGCATTAACAATAATTTTAATTTGGTCACCAATAGACATCACAGATAGTGTCATATCAGCTAGGTTGAAATTTTATGAAAACTCTATATAGTTTCAGAATTATATAATTATTTGGTCTCATGTTAGATCATATTATTTGATATTAATAAGCACTCATAATGTTGTTGTTGTTAGGTGTCATTGAGTCGGTATCCAACTCATAGCGACCCTACCTACAACAGGCGAAACATTATTGTCAGTGTTTCTCTGCTGTTCATAGGGTTTTAAATGGCAGATTGACTTTTTGGGAGTGGGTTGCTGGATCCGTCTACCAAGCCTATAGCACCTGGTGTTCCCAGGCGGTCTCCCATCCAAGTACTAACCAGGCCCGACTCTGCTTAGCTTCTGAGATCTGATGGGATCAGATGCCACAGGGCTATGGCTGCAGGCAAGCACTCATAATAGTGTATTTAATACTTAAAATATTTTGATACTTTTCAGGATAAGTGTTTTTCTTTATAAACCTGTGCAGTTTTGCTTCATATATTTAATAAAAGTATTCTCCATAAATGAGATACTATTACACATAGGCAAAAATGGCAAAAAATAAAAAGACTGCCGACAAACACCAAAAGGTGACAAATTTATGAAGCCATCATACATATCAGGTGAGAGTATTAAATGAAACAACTACTTGTGGAACCTTTGGTAGCTTCTTATAAAATTATAATATCAACCAGTTTGTGTCCAATAATTGCACTCTACATATTTACCAAGAGAAAAAATAATATATGTCCAGAAAAAAATCTATAGAAGAATGTTCATTGGAGCTTTATTCATAATAGAAAAAATTGGAAACACTCTAGATGCCCATTGACAGAAGGATGGATAAATAATATATGAACTAGTCATACAATGGAGTATCACTCATAAATGACAAAAAAAGAGAGAGAAAAAACTACTTAATGTGCAACATGTAATACTAGCATGGCTGAATGTTTAAAACACTATTCTGAGTGAAACTTACCTTACTCAACCTGGTACATATTGCATGCTCTATTTATCTGAAGTTCTACAATAGGCAAATCTAATCAGTAATGGAAAAACAACTATAATTGCCTCTGGAGGTGTCAAGGTGGGAAACAGCATAGGTAAACCTTCTTTCACTTAAGCTTAGTATTTGAGAGTTATCTTTATTTGTGTATATAGCAATAATTATGTAATAGTTTGTGTTGCTGAGTATTATTCCTTTGCATGGGTCTATCATGCATTATCAAGTCTTCTACTGATGGACACTTCCATTATGTTTAGCGCAATGATAAGTAAGCTACTAGGAAAATTCTTGTACAAGTCTTTTTTGGGGCCCAGAGATCCTCACCTTTGGAAATGAATTGCTACTTACCTTTCCCATTGGGTGGTCTGCTGAAGCATCCTTAGGAGTCCTATCAGCAGCATTGTTAAGCTTCAAATCTGGAATGTCTTCCAATGCAGTAGTGTTCAGAAATGATTGGATCACCAGGGTTCTAACTTCTTCAATGGATTGATCCATTGATAGATTCATAATTTGATGGAGTTATTGAAAGGTAGTGGAATAATAATGATGGCATTGTTAGGAGATAGGGCTTAGCTAGAGGAAGTAAATTACTGGAGTTGTGCCTTCGGAGAGGGTATCTTATTCTGGTCCCTTCCTCTCTCATCCTTTGTCTGCTTCCAGGCTGCCATAAGGTGAGCAGCTTTCCTTCACCATGCCCTTCCACCATAATATTTCTGCTTTGCCACAAGCCAAAAAGCAATGGACCTAGCTAACCATGACCTGAAACCTCTGAAACCATGAGTCAAAGTAAATCTTTCCTCTGTTATGTTGTTTATCTCAGGCATCTTGTTATAGCAACAAAAATCTGACTAACAAAGCCCCCTTTCAGTCTTGGCATATCTGTGTTGTGTGTTTAGCAATGGATAAAAATGTGTCCTTGATAAAATATTTAAAATAAGTTAATGGGTCACCCACACTTCTTCTGACTAGAACTGTCTGAATGAGGAATTGGTACCTTCTTGTCTCTCTTAAATCTTTTTTCACATGTCTTCTACTTATACATTAGCTATTAACCAGACTGACCAACTTAAGGTTTCTGTTACATGGAATTTCAGCTACCTGAATGATAATCCACTCTTTGGAAATGAATATCATTCTTAACTTTGTTATTTCCCAACACTTGAACCCAAAGCCCAATAGTTGGACACCATCATAGGAAGCCTACCATTGCCCTTACCTGGTTTCTAGTGTTGCAACACCATATTACCTTTACAGGATACCAGACGCTTCTGGAATTGACATCCATCACAGCCAAAATCTGATGTTTGTCATCCAAATGACTTTCTCATCAGCTGAGCTGTTGTCCATCTTCCTTTGAGAAACCTCCAAATTGGGCCACCTTTCTTGTCCATTGCATGAGACTGGCTAACTTTGTCATAAAAGTGGACTAATTTGAGCCCACTGTAGATCCTTTCCATGTGATCTCAGTGGCACTCCAAGTGACTCAATGAGAAAGGAACAATATGAATTACTTCATATTTTCTCTAAACTTCTCAAGGCTTTATTCTTTATTTCTCAATTGAAATAGAAGTGTCAAAGAACAAAACAAAAGAAAAATAATTATACTCCTGAGCGCTCCATTTCAAATGTCTTTCTCCTATCTTAAAATGTCTTAATCAATCTCCCAAAATTTTCATTGGCTCCAAATTAAGAGTTTTCTCATTAGATAATACTTGTAGGTAAGAAAGAAATTATGCTTATAAGACAGATATATGCTAATCTCCATGCTCCATGTAAGCAGGATATATGAGTTAGGAGTTTGGTCACTGCGAATAACAAAGACTAGAAGCAAAATAACATGTGGGATTGAAGATTATTTCTCCCTAGGTAAAAGAAGTGTATGAGTAGGCAATCCAGGACTGGTATAAAGACACCACAAACTCATTAACACTCTATACTTCTTCTGTCATTAGGCTCCACCTTCTTCAGCATGTGGCCTCTAAACTCAAAAATAGACACTGGGGGCCCTCCTATCACCATATTCATTCCAGAGAGCAGGAAGGCACTTACCAGCTCTTACAGCTCTGTAAACAAGCTCCACATCATCTTTTGGATTATATTTCATTAGGCAATAGGTACATGACCCCTCCAAGATGCAAAGGAGTTTGGAAAATGTCAACTTCAAGTTGGGCACTAATAAATCCTAAGTAAAATTGTTATTTTTTTCCAAGGAAGAAGAGAAAAACAGACATTGTGTTGGAATGTAGACATTTCTGCCAAGGGGCAGTTTCCAGAGGACAGAATTAGTCCTGTTTAACAGTAAATATGTGATTTCTGCATTGCTAGAGCTCTTGGGTATGTGATCTACTTATATTATTGGTAAACTGCTGAATAATATTCAGGGCATTAATCGCTGTGTCTTCTCTGCCACATCTTAGCTTTGCATCTCTTTTTAGCATTGCAAAATTCTGGGCACATTTATTTCCTCCCCACGTAAAGTCCACTATGGTCATTGAACTATATGACTCATGTTTTTGTCCTTGTAACATAGTTCAGAGTCTACACCATGGCTTTAATAGATGTTTAGTAACTGATAGTTGATTGTAGATCAGAAATGCATCTGTACCTCTTTGTCAAGCACATACCTTTACCCCTCAGTGACAACTTACATGGAAGGAACAGTTTCCATCTGTCTTACCATTGTTTGCATTAAACTTTTAATTAATAAAATGATTACACCAAAAATGCGGATGTGATAACTTGGTAGCTACCAATTGGAATGGGAACTTTGCCAAGCTTTGCACACCCATTTGCAGTCGGTCTCAGTACCACCTCATACAATGCTCTCTCCTTCTCACAGCTCATTTTTAAGAGACATTATCTCATCCAGTCCTAAAAGGTATAACATTTTAGTGTTGCTACACTTAGGAGGGAAGAAAGAGAAGACAGAAAAGCTCACAGCTGTCTAACTAATGCCATTATAGTAGATTACAAGGTGAGAGTGTTTATGTAGCTTTTTATAACACAAACTCCACTCATAACACTATCTGAAGATTGCAAAAGGAAAACATTAATGGCAGGAAATGCTAGAGTAAAAATATTCTCCATGCTTTGGGCCACATTATGGAAAGATACGTTTTATCAGGACAATATTACCCTGGGTGTTTGCTGTTGTCTACAAATTACTGTGCCATTGAAAGGAAGAAGGCAGAAATGGAAAAGGAAATAAGTAAAGGCATAGCTAGGTCAGTGCTGCAGTGCTAGAGAAGGGCAGAGACTCAGACCTCAGGACTTTGCTTCCATGAAGCTGTCCACTGCCAACATGGTGAAGATGCAGCTCTCCTCTGCAAAGGGCTGCCCCAGGAGGATGTCTGGATGAGGAGGTCTGCATAGAGTGCAGAAGTCAGGATCTGGGGATGCTGAGTCTGGAGAAGAGGAAGTCTAACATGACATTGTCATAAAAGAGAAGAACCAGATTTGGTTTTAATGAATTTAAGGGGTAGGCCTACAATAATAAAGGAGAGAAACTGTAGTAGAGACTCCAGATTGTTAAAAGGAACAACTGAAGGGATAAGTCTCTTCAAAGAGGTCCAGGTAGCCCCAGTAAGAAGAGAATTTCCTATGGCCAGAGGAACTCACCTACAAAGTAGCTCTCCATTTAGTAAGAATTGTCAATAGCAGGCACTGGCAAAATCCACTAATTTTGGCCCAATTGTCTAGTGTTTCTTGCCAGGCTATAGTGATAGTTTCCTAAAACATCTGCTGCTATGACCCTTGCTTCTCTGCAATGATTTTTCTACAGGAGAATGCATGATCCTTCTAAACGTGAATTGGATCATGCTGCTACTTTGCTCAAACCCTTCATGAATTTTTATTCACCCCATGAGAAAAGGTAAGTTTATATAAGGTTCTAAGGACTATATAAACTATGCCCCTGCTACATCTCTGAACATATCTCTGGTTGTTCTCTCCCTATAACACTTCATTCCAGCCACACTGGCCACCTTGTTCTAACTCAAATAGACCAGGACCACCTCAAGGCCTTTGTATGGGTCTTTCCCTTTGCCTGAGATCCCCTTCTCCTCGCTATCCTCTACTTGGCTTAATTTGTCACAAGTTCCTGCTCTCTTCCAAACTGTCACCATAGAGAATCTTCACAGATTCCTACTGTTCTTTCACCTCTTATCCTATGTTCCTGATTTGTTGGTCTCCCCCACCCCTCTCAGCACTGGAGGTTGAACTCAGTTGAAGAGCAAGAGCTCTACACTGAACCACACCCCCAGCCACTTCTTTTTTTATTTTGAGACAGGCTCTTGCTAAGTTGTGCAGACTGCCTCTGACCTCGAACACATGATCCTCCTGCCTCAGTTTCCTGAGTCACTGAGGCATGGTACCTAGGTAATGATTTATTGTTTCTCATAACACTTATCACCATATGATATGAGATATATATATATGTATATGTATACATGTATATGTATATGTATATGTATACATATGTATATATGTATATGTGTATATATACATATGTATATATGTATATGTGTATATACATATACATATATATATATTTCTAATTTATTGCTTCCTTACACCAACAGAATGCCAACTTCATGAGGGCAAGAGGGTTATAGCCTCAGGACCTAGAAGAATGGCAATACCTGCCAAAAGATAGGTTTTCAGGAAATCAGTGCTTAATGCATAGGTGAAGCTTCTCAAAGACAGGGCTACAGACATTGGAAGATGAGGCAGTTGTCTATGGAGAGCAACATCAGAGTTTTAAATAGGGTCATGATAGCAACACTATTAGGTTTAAAATGTCTTCTCCAATGGAATCATAAAGGAAGGACTGGAGATCTAAGTCACACAGATAAAGGGAGACTACAGAAAAGACTACAACAGTCCAAGCAAGAGGCATGAAATATGAGAGGGATATGCACCGAAGGGATGTTTCAGGATGTAAACTGGCCAGAGAAATTTTATTTGAGATGCTTCCTTTTATCTGCACAGAGCTACCCAGTTGCCTGAGAGCCCTGTCTCAGCAGAGCTCAGAACTTCTACATGACCACATGCTCAATGCTTTCCTTTCCAACATGGAGAAAAGAGGTGCAGGAATGTTTTTCTTGGCTGTCAGAGTCTCAAATCAGGATCAATAGGATCAAATCCATCCAGAAGTCTGGTCCAGAACAGACCGGACATTTGGTGTGTGAACAGACAGCCCAGATACCAAGTCCCAGTTTCCATTACAAAAATAATAAAAGTGCTGGGGAAATGAGATTGGAAAACCAAAGTAAGTAGAAGACTCAAGACATCCTCCTATTTGTTTTTCTTTTGTTTCTAGGCCCAGAGCCAGGAGGGCCCTCTTCCCAGTGGTTGCCTGGTTACAGCCTGAGAGGTTCACCAGGGTAACATCTGGAATAAAGGTGGGTGGGCAGGGAGCCAGGGCCTGCTCAACTTGAGTGGGATTGGAGAAGGAAAGGAAAATAGAATTTTTTTTCCAATTACTGTCCAACCTTGAGAACAAAGGAAGGAAATATTTGAGACAAACAGAAAATATGTTAAAAGGTTTTCTTTTAAAAGGTTATTACATCTCATTAACATAGCAGAGGAATAGAAGGCATAAGAAGAACTTTGGAATTTAGGGCCATTTTAATAAACTGTTCTTTTTTTTTGTAGGGGAGTCATTTAATATTCTTTCATGCAATCTGGTCCATAGGAGAAGAAACTCTATTCAAATAGCTAATGATAATGATGATAAACATGTAAGTGCTTACCATGCTCCACTGAGGGCTATACATGAATTTTCTCTTCTAATCCTTGCAACTCTTTGGAATGAAACAAAGCCTTAGAGATGGTAGGAAATTTCCTACCAAACATGCTTATGCTCCAGACAAACTGATTCTAGGGCTTGCTTTCTTCACCCTACTCTCCTTCCTCCCACAAATTACCTCCATCTCCAGTGATCAAACCTAACCACATACTGCATTCCTCCCATGGATTAGGAGCTGGTTCAACATCATTACGTGCTCACATATAAGACTTTCTGAGGTCACTTCCCAGCTTTGTATGATTTTATAGTTGTTACCTTGAACAAATAACTCATCCTGAGCTTGATGTCCCTTAATTAGAAAAAGAGTTAATAGTAGAGTTTATTTCATGCAGTTGTTGGAAGAATTTAATGAGAAAACATGCAAAGCACTCAGCATATTGTGATTATAAATATTGAACTATTGATATAAATTATATTCTTGGTTCTCCAGTTGAGGATACATTCAATGGGCTCTTACTTCCTGAAGAACCAAAGGTGATAAGTGAGACACAACCACAAGCTTCAAGGTCAACTCACATTCTGGTGGATCCCATCTCAACCTACATGGCTTCAACTTTACTTTTGCAGAAAAAGAGGTGTGGACTTGTCCACTGAGTCTGCCATTTGTTCTCCTCTCACAGCTGTACTTGGGAAAACTCATGGAAATGAGTTCATTTACATGATCACTGACTACAGATTTTTAAGGAATCATGAAAGAATACTGAAGAAATTGAAATCATGATGCTTCTCTGAAGGTTTCCTGGGAAAAACTGAACTTGGGATTAAAGCAGAATGGTTCCTGTGTGATGAAATGCCTGAAAATTATCTTCTTGTACATTTTAATTGAAAGTAGATCTGAATACCAGATATGGATGCTACAGTTTATTTATTCTAAGCAATTTCTCCATTTCTAGATTCCCAGTTAAAGAGAAATGGTTAAGCATGATGGTCCTGGAATTAAATTGACCTTAGTTTTTAACCAAGTAGTTTTACTTCTTTTTTCCTCATTTCCCTCATCAGTAAAATACATATAAAAATAATAATGTCAATTGTACCTATTTCACATGCCTGCAAAGTAAATTACAGGCAAAATGCAGATGAGGTCCTAGCACAGTAATAAGTACATGTATCTTAAGTATACAATCAATATGACCTGCATTAACTCTTAACAACAATTATATTATTTTCCTGTAATTATAATTTAGGACTACCCTGATTTTAACTGTAATAGAACATCTAAAAGTAGACCCCTCCTTTCTGCTACACATATATAAATAAATAAATAAGCAAATAAAATAAATTAATTCATATTAAGTATCTTTGTCTGAGCAGAAATGTAACATAATTAAAACCTGGAGGCAAATAAAGACAAGAAAACTCACTAGAATATAAGCTCATAAGATAGAATCTATGACTTGTTTTTTTATCACTGCAACACACATCATAGATGCTAGCACCCAGGAGGAGGTTAATAAATACTGATGACTGTGTCAAAGAATCACTGGCTTCCAATAAGGAATTATCAGGAAATAAATCCAAGATGGCATCTGGTTATTGGTGTTTTCTCCAAAAGAAATCTTGTTTCAAAATACTCTATTCAATATTTGATTCAGATAAACACCACTTTCCAAATGAATACCCTAACAGCCTTTAGTTCAAGAGACTTTATCTTTCATTTGTCAGAAAGGTATAAAGGGTGCTTATGTAAACCAACATTGAGTTTCTTCAAGTTCAAAGGACATACCTATTTGACACCCATAGAGTGCCAAGCCCTCCTGCATGAGTCACTTCAGAGTCAACAATAAGTAAACTACAGTGTCTTCCTTCAAGAAATGCAGGGCCCAGCTGGAGAGATGGGCACAGAAATAAGAAATAAACCCAGTGAATTAATTCTTATGCCAGAAGGTTGTGTATACATGAAGGAAAGAAATGGCTTTGGTAGACATGGAAAAATCAAAGAGATGATGCAGCTGAATTGTTTTGAATATGCAATTTTCATGTGTTCAGTAAGGGAAAGCGTATTCCAAGTCAAGCAACCAGCTTGCACAAAAGCAAAGGAAAGTGATCATATACACTATGTAAGTAGAGTGTGAGTCATCTTGGTGATGAGAATAAGGTCAGACCACTTATTAAAGGGTTCCCATGGTAGAATGCCACTCGGCAGTCTCTGAGGTCCTGGGTTTGATCCCCAGCACCACAAAATGGGAGAAGGATGTGACAATCCACTCCCAAAGCAATTTTGAAACAATCAGGCATTGAAAGCCTTGAGGGTCCCTGTGAATTGGACACAACTCAACAGCACCTAACAACAACAACAACAACAACAACAACAACAACATCCTATCATTTGGATTTGTTCTCTAAATTTCAAAAGCAGAGGCAATGTTTTCAGGATTAATGATAGGTTGGTTGCAAGTGGTAAAAAAGGAGTAAGGGGCACTTTATAGCACATAAAGGAGCTCAAGGCTGAGAAAAAAAATAAGCTCAGTCTAGGGTGTGCTCATGCTATGCATCTTTGCAATAGCCAAGCAAGCAGTAGAGACAATGGACAGGGGCTCAGAAAAGTGGCATTAGCTGGAAAGAGTGCTTTGGAATTCATCCTGATGGAAAGGGAGGTGATGTGCTTGCTCAGGGTTAGGAGGCAGGGATGATATATAGAGTGATGGTTCTTTCTCTACTCCAGCTCATAAAGGTCTTGGAGACTCTCACATATTGCTACAAATGCTTTAAAGAAAATGTCCAAAAGCCACACACATACACTAAGTTCTGTAGTCAATTTCAGAATCTTCCAAGACTCTGAAGAACCATGGAGCCCTAATTAAGAAACGCTGGAGTAACAAGACAGAGGATAATGTGCCAGCTTGCAGTCCTTGAAAGATCAGACAGTAAAGAGCTGGGAGAAAACCCAAATGGAAGTGTTGACAATTCTCAATCTCCACCCTCCAGGGTACATTAATCCAAGAAATCCAAGTGACATTTGCTTTGGGGTTTAAATGTTCTGGTTCAGCAGAGCAGACTTTTGACTTCCCATTGACTCTCTGAAATATTCAATGAAAATTCCTTCCCACCCAACCTTCCTTTCTCATATGCTATACCTTCCATGATAAACCTTCAGAGAAGCTATTTGAGTTCACAATGAGAGCATTGATTGGAAATTCATTGTGGATGTCTTCATGACCATGAGTTACTACACTTGACCAGTGAGAAAAAGCCCATTCCAGTGGTGAAAGATATTTGGGGTTTTCTGTAGAGCTTCACAGAATAGGAAGAGTTACTTAAGAAGCAAAATAATACATGATAAAGAGAGAAAAAAGCTTCTGGCCTTTGAGTGTTCTTGTACTTCCTGTGCCAGTGCTCAGAATATCAGGAATAGGAGATGTGATTGCTGGGGAATTTTTGTCAATAAATCAGTCATGGGACAGTAAAGGTGAATGTCTGCAATTTCATCATCATCATCATCATCATCATCATCATTACTATAATTATTATTATTATTGTATGTGTATGTTCAATCCTTGTCTAAAGTCAACCTCTCACAACCACCTAGTCTTGCTGTAACAATGCAACAGCCCCATTCACTGGTCCCCCTCACCCCAGTATTGCTACCTGCCTTCATCATTGTTCCTTCTTCTCATTCCCATCCTTAACTATCCATCACCCACATTACTTTCTAGATTATTTGTAGGCTAGCATTTAATGAACTTCTGATATGTCCCCCATCTGCCTCACCAACCTCATGTCCCTTCTCCCCTTCTACTTGCAATTGTCTTGAGCTTCAGCTACATATCAATGGCTCAGTACCTAAGACATGTCTTCCTCTTTGCCACCACAGCACACACAGCTACCCTTTCCTAGAATACATTGAAAGCTCCAGTCTTGCCCTCATGACCCACCTCAACCACTGCATTCCCTGAGGACACGTGTCCTCTTCAATGGTATCCCACTCTCTGTGAAGACAAATTCCCTTTGTGTGGAAATCCCACATGCCTCTGCACTGCACATGGTGCAGTGTGACATACTATTTGGAGGAAAGAGGGGTATTTATAGATTTTTCTCCCCACATTAGACCATAAACTCCATGAGAACAGCTGTGTATTATTCCAAACATACTCATCCATGAATAGATCCATTGTCTCCCTAACTTGTATTTTTTTGATAAAGTACCCTGAAATTGGAAGTAATTCACTGTTGCCCCTATTTATAAAGAGTTTTCTAAAATATTGACCCAAAGGACAACAGGTATATTTAATCTGTTTAAAAAAAAAACCTTTCTAAGACAAGAAAGTAAAATGTGAATATGCAAGTCATTTCCCCTAAGGTCCATGATATTTATTTGTTTACTGAAGTTGAAAAAACTTAACAATGGTTTTGTATTGCCATATACAAATTATGTAAAATTTTATGACATACTTTTCACAAATATAAGCTGGTTTTGCCCCATATAAACTTATATGATTTAAACTTAACTTTCTTCCCTTTCCTTCCTTCCCTTTCTTACCTTCTTTCCTTCCCTTCCCCTCCTTTTTCCCATTTTTCCCTTCACTCCTTTTCCTTCACTTCTCTTTCCCGACTTAGTCACACAACAAGTGTTATCTGACTACTTCCTTCTTCCATCTTCCTTCTTCCATCTTGTATTGGGTAATAAAGACAAGTGCTTCTAAATCCTAATGTACTTGAATCACAGGACCAAATTGTTAAACTATAGTGTCTGCAGAGTCTGATTCAGCAGAAAGATTTTACAGTTCCAACAAGTTTCTAGGTAATGTGGACCTCACTTCAAGTAATGAGAATCTAAAGTATAGTGAGTAAACCATAGAGATAATGCTCCCAGGACCAACCTTACTTTGCCTCCCTAACAGAAAGTTCCCCTTTATATCCACCAGGACTGTCTCATCATAAACAAAGTACTCATTCTTAATAGAAGTGAATATGTGGAAGGGTAGGTGTGGGACTGACCAAGGGAGGGAGGCATTCTTTCTTAGCCTTTAGTAATGAAGATGTGGGTGGTTAATGCACTCAGGCCAGACCAGCATCCTCACAATACCAAAGTTATTTTTACCCATGAGTTGAATAAACTATAAAAGTGCAGCCATTTAATTGGTCAATATTAAGACCTGCAAAAAAAACAGGTAAGGGAACCTCCTTTGCATAGTTTAGCAATAAATAGAAGAGAGGACAAATGGACTGGTTAAATGACTCAGAAATGCAACCAGAGGTCAAGGGGCTGAGGGCTCCTTCTTACGGACCTTAAACTGGGTGCCATAAGATCCTTGATTTTTCCCACTGAAGAGACTATTAGGCAGGAAGTTGATAAAGCCTTAAAAGCTAACCATGAGCTCCCCCTGGAAGTACAAGTGGAGTTTGAAAGAACTCTGGAAGTTTCCACTGAAATGCTACAACAGTATGAAACTAGGGATCAGAGAGGCTAGAGAAATAAAGCTTTCTTGTTGCCATCAAGTCTCCTTTCTATGTGTTAGAAGCTGAGATTTGTAAGAAAGAAGTCCTTGTGTTCTTGCATACAACATGGCAGGTCCATGATCCCTTGGATCCATTCAAGAGGCTTTTTATTGGTATTTTTTGCTAATTGTGTCCCCCAGATTATTAGCTATTTGTCCCTCTTAGACTCATGTCATCATTCATTCATTTATCCATGCATTCATTCTTGCATTTTGTCTCTAAGAAAATATTTCAATGGATCACCCACTGTGCACCAGATACTGTATATTTATTTTCACAGAAGCCAATCAAAATAAAACATAAAATAAGAGCATTTTAGGATAAATCTGCTTTTACTTTTAGCTGAGGCTGATTATGTTTTAGAACCCTTTGACTACTGTTTGCTAAAAGCCTGTCCAACTTCAGCATTATCCAGAACATGCACTTCCTGTTTGGCTACCAGATACACATTTCAAGTCCCTGATTAATTTCTGGGGCAATATTTCTATCCTTCTTCTTGAGCTGCCACCTTAAAGACTATTTGTGAAAAGACATACTGGTGATTTAACCTAACTCCTTGTTTAGTTTAGCAAGTGCACACTGGCTACTGATGAAAAATAACATTCTTATGTAAGAGATCACCAATGACCCCATTAGTAATCCAATTTCAAACAGTGCCTAAGAGCAAATAAAATCATTTCTGCAAAATATGATAATTCTATTTTATTCACTTTTACAGAATGTGACTATTTTTGCCTATAGTTCTTCTTTGTCCTTCTCTATTCCTCAAAACCATCCATATGAATTTAGCCCATTTTCCTTGCCATTTATACTCATAATACAAAAAGCTTCTTAAAGAGTTCCCTATGCACCTATGTTGGACATTTATAACACTTTATTCTTTTCTTATTTGTCACACTGCTATGTAGTTATCCAGGCTGGGGGTTAGCTCCATTGGTAGATTATTGCTCTGCACTCTCTGATGGCCCAGGTTCGATCTCTAGCACCAAGAAAATTGGAGAAGGATGTGGCAATCCACCCCCAAAGCAATCTCTAAACAATGTCATAAAAACCCTATGATGGGCCGGGCGCAGTGGTGCATGTCTATAATCCCAGTGGCTCAGGAGGCGGAGGCAAGAGGATTGCAAGTTCAAGACCAGAGGTGGTCTGTGTAACTTAGGGAGACTCTGTCTCAAAAAGTAAAAAAATGGGCTGGGGGTGCAGCTCAGTGGTCCAGCACTTGCAGAACATGCAAACAGGAGGCCCTGGGTTCAACCCCCAGTACCACAAAAACAAATAAACAAACAAAAAAAAAACCTATGATGGTTGCTATAAGTCAGACCCAACTCAATGACACCTAACAACAAAATGTAGTTATCTGGTTTTTACCAGTGAAGTTGATTTATAAGAGTATTTATTTTGCCATGCATGTATATCCACAGAACATCTACCCTCAATATATAAACAATGATTGCTTCTAGGAAGCAGGACTCATAGTGTAGGACAGGAACGCTCTTTCCTTTTTATTTTATAGTTTTTATAACAATTGATTGTTTTAAATCTTAGACATGTGATCTTTATGCAAAAATAATTTATTTTAAAGAATAAGCATTCTACCAAATGTGGTAAGTACAAACCAATAATGATAAAACCCGGTGATAGGTATTCATACCTACCCCTTCAAAAGCTAGGCCACATCTACTGGCAAAGGAAGTGACAGAGTCTCAAAAAAGACTCAGCACCTAAAAATGTTGCCTTGAACTCACCTACCTCCATTGTCTGGCCCTACCTCCTCATAGCCAACTTTACTCTCTCTCTTAGAGCATTTCTGTTTGACTTTCTACAATGACTTCATGCCTTTCCATCTGGGGCATCAAGGTTTGCCTGGATGTCAGTCTCTCCCTGGTGCACTGGTTTGATTTTGTCTGAGCTTATTTCTTCTTTTCAAGCACAACCCATTCAGACTGACTCAGGGTGACGTGAGCTGGGCTTTTCTCTCATGGAAGACTGCCAGAGAAAACTTTGGAATGGATTATCCCAGAAGTTTCATAAGATCTCATAGAAGGCCACAGGCATGTGTCTCATTCAGCCCAGTCTTCCCTCCCAAGTCACTGTTTTCTCTTAGTAAGTTTTTGTTGTCCATCCTATGCCCTCCCCCAGTGTACATCACTTCTACTTCCATCACCAATTCATTTATGACCATGCTTAAGTGGAGGGATGGAGCTTCGGTATATCATTTATTACATCCTGAAAGGAAGATCAGGTGAACTAAGCCAAAAACTATATCAAGCACATTGCTTTTAGTTAAAAGAGAATCTCATATGTGAACCTAGCCACCACCGTCATCAACTAAAAACCATGAGATGAAATGCACATCAGCAAAGGAAGTGAGCTTGGTTCAGCTATCCAGGATGGAGGTCAGCCACCTGAACTCTGGATCCCAGCTTCTGCCTTTGTCAATCTCTGTCCCATTACCTCACAACTCTAATTGCACATTTAATGTGTCCCTCTCCAATGGCTATTTCTACTCAGTGTTCACATAGCTCATGTGGTTTTCACCTTTAAAAACAAAGTAAGATGAACAAGATATGTCCCCTCGAAAGACCAGAACCCAGTTAAGCAAGAATCTCTGGGACAGAGCCCAGGGATCAGTAGTTTTTAAATACTCTCTCAGGGTCTCATATATGCACCCCAAGTTGTGAACTGATGCTGAGGAGCAAATCCCTCTGTTGTTGTTAGGTGCCGTCGAGTCGAGTCCGACTCATAGCGACCCTATGTACAGCAGATCGAAACACTTGCCGATTCTGTGCCAGGCAAACCATCTTATTTATGTTTAAGCCCATTGTTGCAGACACTGTGTTAATCCATCTGGTGGAGGG
>VMDO01033897.1:0-17503 GCA_007922755.1 Pedetes capensis | reverse complement strand
TTACATATAACATAATAAAGAAAAGGATTAAGGGTTATTTCTCAATTTAAACCATGAAAGTCTACAAGATAATGAGGTGACTTTAAAATATTAAAAGAGAAAGACCTGACAATCTAGAATTCTATGCCCAATGAAAATATCTTTTAAAAATAAAATGAATAAAGGTTGGTCTTTTTTAGATAAATAAAAGCTGAGAGAATTTGTTGGCAACAGACTAGCTCTATAAGAAATGTTAAAATAGGTTCTTCAGACAGAAGTATGATGACAAATAAAAACTAGACTCTACACAAATAAATAAAAATCACCCAAAATTATAAAAACAAGGGTAGAAATTTTAAATATAGGGTTTTTTATATTTCATGAGAGATTTCAAAAATATTTATGGCAGTAATTTTATTTTATTTAGAGAAAACTACCATAAGAAGGAACGCAAAATTTGCAAAATAGCCACAAAACTTCATGATAGCGTTGTTTACAGTAATGAAAATGTAGAAACTATTTTATTTAAATGTCCTATAATGTAGGAATTATTAAGCAAGTTATAACATTCTTCCTCAGCACTATTTTGAGGTCATACATAAATGTTGACCAAAAGGAATTGGAGTGACAAAAGAAAATATTTATAACAACATGAATCAAAAATAAGCAGGCACATAATTTTATGTAAAATATGCTTGCATTAGGTAATTCCTCATTGTTGTGATAGAATACCTGACATAAACAACTTAAAAGGAGGAAAGATTTTTTTAAGCTTATGCTTTCATAGTGGTCAGTCTGTGGTTGCTTGACTCAATGGACTTGGGCAAAATATCATGGTGGGAGGAGCATGTGTTAGAGGAGGTTCTTTACCTCATGGTGATAAGAAGCAGAGAGTGAGACAGGGACTTGGCACCTGGTATAACCTTTGAAGTCATGCCCCCAGTGGCCTACTTCCTCCAACTAGTCCCCTCTCTAAAGATTTCCAAAACTTCCCAAAATAGTAACATCTGCTGGGGACTAAGGCTTCAATATATGAGACTTTTGTGGGGCATTTCATATCCAAACTATTTCTTGTTGTTAGGTGCAGTTGAGTCAGTATCCGACTCATTTGTTGTTGTTGTTAGGTGCTGTCGAGTCGGTATCCAACTCATAGTGACCCTCATAAGGTTTTCAATGGCTGTTTCGGGATTGCCTTGGGAGTGGATTGCCAGGCCCTTCTCCCATTTTTATGGCGCTGGGAATTGAACTTGAGACCTCAGAGACTGCAGCGCAGCCCTCTACCTGAGCTAAATCCCAGCCCATCCGACTCATAGCGACCCTATAAACAACAGGGGAAACACTATTGTCAGTGCTTCTCTGCTGTTCATAGGGTTTTCAATGGCCGATTGAGTTTTTGGGAGTGGGTTGCCAAGTCTGTCTCCCAAGCCTAGAGCACCTGGTATTCCCAGGAGGTCTCCCTTCCAGGTACTAACCAGGCCTGACCCTGTTTACCTTCCAAGATTTTATGGGATCAGATGCCACAGGGCTATGGCTGCAGGCATCCAAACTATAAAAATGTTTATTTCTTTATGTAAGACTATGCATGAAGGAGGTGAATGCAATACAAATATTAACAGGGATTATCACCAGGTGCAGTGAGGCATGCCTGTAATCTCAGCAACTCCATTGGCTGAAGCAAGATCTTGACTTCAAGGCCAGAGGCAGCCTGTGTAATTTAGGGAGACTCTGTCTCAAAAACATAAACAAATGAATGAATGAATAACAAATAAATAAATGGGCTGGGGGTGCAGCCCAGTGGTAGAGCACTTGCAAAGTATGTGTGAAGTCCTGGGTTCAATTGCCAAATACCAGGGGGAAAAAAGTGTGATTATCTTTGAGTTTTGGTATAATTGAATGTTGTCTTATTTAACATGTTCTGTGGTATCCAGAGTTCTACAATAATGTTTTACTCTTGCTATCATACAAAGCATTTATTGAACAGATTACTTTGTTCTTATAAATATAAACATAACTTTCAGAATGTTATAATATTTAATGTTTTCATATATGTAAATTCTTATTTGCTCTAATTGGCAATCTTGCAGGGGATATCAGTTTGTGTTCCCCAAAGTAGCGAAACTTAAATCACTGTGGTGCTAGAATTCTCCCAATGACAGAGATATTGTTAGTATTATTGTTAGGGCAAATCTCTTTCCTGGAATTATGTAAATTGGAATGATATCCTATTAGCTCATTCTTCAGACCAATAAAGCCAAAACCAAAAGACAATTGAAAAATATCTATGAAATATAGTGTTGAAATAAAAAAATGAAATACAGTCCTTTAAATCTATTTTATATCTTCTTATATCATTGAAAGGCTGGGGTTTAGCTCAGTTGGTAGAGTGATGCTCTGTACCTTCCAAGGACCCAGGTTTGATCCCCAGCACTGCAAAAACAGAAAAGGATGTGGCAATCAACTCCTGAAGCAATCCAGAAACACTCAGCCATTGAAAACTCTATGAAGATAGCTATGAGTAGGTCCTGACTAGATAGCACCTAACAACAACAACATATCATTGAAAGATTTAGGGTTTTCTTTATAAGCTTTTCTTAAGGCTATAATCAATTCCTTTATACTTGTATCAATGTATTTCATTTCCCAAGGTACATCTGTCTTTTGTCTTTTCAACCTTCTATAACAGAATACCATAGACTGGGTGGTTTATATATAACAGAGGTTTATTTCTCATAGTTGTGCAATCTGAGAAGTCCATGACCAAGACACCACCTCTCTGTTGAAAGTCCATTTCCTTTTTCAGAAATAGCCATTTTCTTGCTTGGTCCTCACAAGGCAGAAGGGGAGAGGTAGCTCTGGGGTCTCTTTTATAAGGGCACTAATCTCATTCATGCCCTAATGATTTCATTGCCTCCAAATACCACACCTTCTAATACCATCACCTTCAGCATTAGAATTTTAGCATATGAATTCTGGAGAGAAACAAACATTTTGTCTACAGAAACAACAATGAGAAATTTAAGCAGAGAGGAAGTAGGAGGAAACCCCCTCCTCAGGCTTGGCCACCCCCAGGCTTGAAGATTTGCTAGGAAGCCTCACAGGACTCTAGACACAGTCATGCTCATAGCTAAGATTTGTTGCACTGAGAGGACACAGTGAAAAATCAACAGAAGGCAAAGCTGCATGGGGGGAAGTCAGGTGGAAATCAGGAACAAGCATCAAAAAGTCCTGTTTCAGTGAAGTCACACAGGATGAACTTAATTCCCTCTGCAATGAGCTGTAACAACATGTGTGAAATATCTACCAGGGAAGCTCATTAGAGACCCAGTGCCCAGGGTTTTTATTGGTGTCTGGTCACATAAAAAACTTCTGCCTAGTTCATACAAAATATTCTAGACTCCCAGAAGGAAAGCAAAGGAGAGGTTCTGCATAAAACATTGCTTGCCCAGATAGTTTAGGCACAGCAAGCCTCTCTTATTAGTTAGGTGGTGGGAACAATTCCAAAATCCAAGTTCCCAGATGCCAGCCAAACGATGACTTTGTGAGCAGGACATTTTAAGTATAGCAACTATGCTAACTCTTTTCCATACAGTAATAAAGTGAAAATTCAATTAACCCTAACTCCTTGAAGATCTCAGGGAAAGGAGAAACTATTTCCATTGGTGAAAGCATTGTTTGCTGATTGTGAATATTTTCCTTTATAAATTATGTCTGTTGTTGATATAACAAGGGCATATCTCCACAGTGGACTTTGACATAAAGAAATAGACATATGGATTATGATGAGAGCATAGTCAATGTAAGCCATTTCCTGTGATATGAAAATAGACATGTTAGAAAGAGACCAAAACTTTATTTAATGTATGTATATTGTTGTTGTTGGTGGTGTTGTTAGGTGCTGTCGGTCAGTGTCGGACTCATAGCGACCCTACATACAACAGGCAAAACGCTAATGTCAGTGCTTCTCTGCTGTTCATAGGGTTTTCAATGGTGGATTGATTTTTGGGAGTGGATTGCTGGGTCCTTCTCCCAAGCCTATAGCACCTGGTGTTCTCAGGCGGTCTCCCATACAAGTATTAATCAGGTCCAACCATGCTTAGCTTCCGAGATCTGATGAGATTGGATGCCACAGTGGTATGGCTACAGGCATATGTACATTAGTAAGTATTAATTCTCAGTTACAGTTAATAACTGAAATAGGGGCATCAAATGTCTAACAAATTTAAATAATTATATGTAATATTACTGAGGAATGGTATTCAGAGCCTTTGTAAACAAAAAGAGTAGCAACTAAGGCAAAAAGCATTGGCTTTCTCTAAAATGTCAACCCAGAATGGAAATTGACCCTTACTCCATCAAATAGAGAAATACTCAAAAAAAAAAAAATGAAGTGGCTATTTTAGGATGACAAAATTGTGGAACTCCATAAAAGCCACCAAATGCCTCTAAATATAGCCCTAGCTTAAGTAAACGTCTGCCAATGGCCATTGAATTGACATTATAATATTTTCCTAATGACCTACTTCCAAATATGCTCAAACATAGAAGAAAAGGAGTGCTGACATTAGTGGACAATTAAAGAATGCATAAGTCTTAGCAGTACACCAACCTAGAGTCAAATATTTATGTCACCAAGTAACTACATGATTCTGGCCAAGCTACTTAATTTCTCTGAACCTTAGTTTCCTCCTGTATAAAATGTGCACAAACCCAACAAACTCAGAGGGTCATAAGTATTATGATAGAGATAATATTCCTAGTAAATTGCATATTAGTGGAGGAGTTTTGCAATAGGTAGATAGCATGATCCTTATAGCTTTACCCTTCAGATTCCTCACCATAGTCCTTTACTTTAGACTGTGTACACGCCCTTCTTTAGAGGTGAGTAAAGCAGAGATGAAGCTCCTGTGATATAACTAGAAACAAAACCTCTGTTAATTTGTTACCCTGGGCATCTACACTTATAAAACTACATTAAGATTGGAAAGGGCTTATTTTAAAGAGATTTTAGTGGACTATATATTAGCTTTAATAGTAAAAGCCAAGAAACTGCAGATTCTATTTTTTCTTGTTTAGTATAGAAGCTTGAAGTAAGAGATTTTTCAAAAAAATATATAATAAGCAAAGGTAGAGAACTCCAATCCCACTGCTCATTTACATTCCACAAGTTCTGATTGAATCCCTCACCAGGCGTCCCATAAATCTCATGCAATGGGGGTTTCCTGTAGAGCACACTCTGTGACAAAATTAGAGTGGATGATTGCACATCAACATTAAAAACAACAGGAAGTATACATCTTCAACTCAACCAGGAAAAGGGGATTTTTGAGAAGGTGATATTTTTTGAAACACTGAGCATCAGTTTGTGGATATTAAAATGATTTCACAGCAGCTGTTAAAAATCTAGTTTTGATTTGGTACGGGTGGTGAATTACTAAATTAAAGAGATTCTAAAATGAGTAAGCATATTCCTTATTGCCCTTACCGCCCAGGATGAGGAAAGGAAGAGAAACATCATGTGAAAAGTCATTTCTATACCTATATATAAATATAAATAACAACAATGAGAATGAGATGTTAATAAAATTGGACAGACTCCATAATGAACACAGCAAAAGGACAGGTACTCATCCCACATTATATATCCATTTGATACAGTCATTTGTTTGCATAGTACTACAAGGTCCTCAGTGGCACAGAGTACTTCTCAGTTTGTCTGTGTGCCCTACACTTGTGAGACATAGGGAAAGGAATACAAAGTGCAGTGAACACTGTTATAATTTTAATTTACATACACAACAGTCCTTTTTCCCCAGGGAGACTTAGATAAAAGAAGCCATTTTTTTCTTGTATGTGGAAATGTCATAGCATAAATACACATGCAACCATTGCATAGACATTTTATCCAAAGGTAATAGAAATCCCATAGTTATTCTCTGGGCCAACAATACCATGCTTTTACTACCCCCTTAAGTATGTAAAAAGTCTTTCTATGGCCCATGAAGTGCTTCTCTAATACTCTACTCTAGTTTTCAGGAAAAAAAGGTATTTTTTATTTTATTTTCAGTACTGGGGGTTGAACCCAGGGCCTCACATATGTTAGACTAGTACTCTACCACGGAGCTGCCCTCCCAGACCCCCTTTTTTCATTTTTAATTTGGAGACAGGATATTGCTAAATTACTCAGGCTGCCTCTGGCTTTGAACTTGCAATCCTCCTGTGCCAGCCTCCTGAGTTGTTGAAATTACACGCATGCACCAAGGCTCCCAGGCAGAAAAAAAGTCTTTATGCCTGCTTCTGACACTTGTATACACATACATATTATTTCAATTTTGTCTTTTAAATTAGTCTTGCCTGACTTGTAACAACAACCACAATTAACACTGAGCTGTTAATGTGAAGGTCAGCATATCCCCTTGAAAGGAAGAGTATTTAGCAAGGCAGTCAATCTCAGAGAATCCTGAGCTTTAAATGAGAATGAAATACTTTTGAATCCCTATTCTTTTCACACTGCAGCTGTAGCCCTGTAGCATCTGATCCCAATCCCGACAGATCTTGGAAGCTAAGCAGGGCCAGGCCTGGTTAGTACCTGGATGGGAGACTGCCTGGGAACACCAGAAGCTGTAGGCTTGGGAGAAGGACCTGGCAACCCCTCCCAAAAATCAATCTGCCATGGAAAACCTTATGAACAGCAGAGAAGCACTGACGATAGTGTTTCCCCTGTTGTTCAGAGGGTCACTATGAGTCGGATACCAACTCGACGGCACCTAACAACAACAACAACAATTCTTTTTACAAGCTGCATGAATTTGTCGTATCACTTAACCTCTTGTTCCTCTGCAAAATAAAGATATAAGTTTTTAGAGGTATGAAAAGGCTTAAATGAGAGATGACATTTTAAAGTACTTAGTAAATGCCAAACACATAGTAGGAATTCAGTAAATGGTTGTTATAGTCTATATGGTAATTTTTCAGAAGAGTTAAGAGAGTGAGAAGGCATGATAGGAAAGCTTTCACTGAGAAGGCACTGTTGGAACTTGACTTTTATGTGTAGTCTACCAATCAATAACATTAATATTCTCTAAAGTTGTGTTTGTCATTGATACCTCCAAGTGAGGAATATAATGAAAGGTTAAAGTTTACTGATTTCTAATTTCTATACAAATGTTCTCTGCAGTGACCAACACTGTTAAATGTAAGAATGATGTGTTGTTGTTAGGTGCTATACAGTTGTGTCCAACTAATAACCACCCTCCATAGGGTTTTCAATGGCTCTTTCTGGATTGTTCCAGGAGTGGATTGCCATGTCCTTCTCCTGTGTTTGTAGTGCTGGGGATAAAACCGGAATCCTCAGAGAATGCACCATGTCACCGTACCAACTAGCTAAACCCTAGCCCCAAGGATGATGTAAGGAATTAAAAGTTATTCATCTAACCTAATTCTTCAGCCAGGCATGGTGGCTCATGCCTATAATCCCAGCAACATGGAAGGCAGTGACAGGAAGATTACAGGTTTAAGGCCAGAGGCAGCCTGTGTAATGTAGTGAAACCCTGTCTCAAGAAAAAAATGGGCTGAGGGTGTAGCTCAGTGGTAGAGCACTTGCAAAGTATGTGTGAGGTCTTGGGTTCAACACCCACATTCTACACACACACAAGCAAAAATAACTTGGTTCTTCTTCTTCCTGAGCACCTAAATAGAATTAACTTTTTCTAGCCTCCAATGACCCTATGTGAATGAGTTTTAGGCAATGGGATATTAATAGAATTGATATACACAACCTTCTGCATTGCCCATAAAGCCCCCTAAAGTGCTATCCTCCTTGTTCTTTCTTCATTTCCTGACTTGATACAAATGAACATGGGAACCTTGGAGTCATGTACACTACCTGCTGGCTAAGAAAACCATAATGGATCCTCCTGTGACAAGGAGTAATTTCCATGTTATTATAGTTTGAGGGTTCATTTGTTACAGCAATTAACTTTATTCCTACCATTGCCAGTGACACACAAATGTTTTTCTTTCAGTTTTTGTCTACCATATTATTCTTTCATTCTGTCACTGGTTGTCAACTAAGGGTAATTTTGCCTCTTAAGGGACATTGGGCAATATCTAGAGATATTTTTGGTTATCACAACTGGAAAGTGCTACTGGCATCAAGTGAGTATAGACCAGGGATGCTGCTAAAATATTCTGCAATGCACAGGACAGCCTCTTCTCCATAGCAAAGAATTACCCAGTTGGAAACATCAATAGCCTCAGTTGAGAAACCCTGCACTAAGCTTAGATGAGGTCACAATACCCTTCTCAACAGCCATCTATGGTTCTACAAATGATTTGTCCTTTCCCTTTCTTCTCTAAGCTGTCCTGCTTTTAAAAATAATGAACAAATTTACTTTATTTTTGGCTTCCTATAACAAAATGTGTACAGGGATATGGCTTGTTTCCCAGCCTCTATGCAACCCCCCTCAGTTCACAGCTGTCCCACACTTGCAAACTCCATAGGAAAGTAGGAGGCTTGTTTTCTTGTTTGTCACTGTGTCCTCAGACCCTATAACAATGCTTGGTACATATGAAGAACTGAATCAATACTTGTTGAGTGAATAATTGCATTTCATAAATTGCAGAGTGTGTGTCCAGAGAACACTTGCCCCATTTCAACGGGCAGTGACTACTTACATCTTGTAAGGAAGAAAACCTGGATTAGCTGATTTTATGTAAGGTCTCCAAATTTTAAAATAGTACAACCAATTTTAAAAACTTAAAAATATTATATAGTCACCACTTTTTAGAGCAGATAATATACATCTATGTGTCTCATTTGGCTCCTGGTCTCCAACCTTGCGTGAAGTTAATATTAATATTAACAGTAGCAGCTATCATCACTGGGCTTTTACAGTGTCAAGCATTGTTATCAGTTGGCTTTTATGGCATAAAAACCACCCCAATGATATAAAACAACAATTTTAAGTTTATTTCAAAATTCAGGCTGGCAATAGAGACTGGGCTTAGAAAGGGATTTCTGGTTTTGGCTGGCTCCCTTATCCATCTACAGTCAACTTTCAGTCAGCTAAGTGGTTATTCTCCAGGGACTTGTCTGGCTATCCTCTAGAGCTTTGAGACAACTGAGCCACAAGCTTGTCTTCCTCCAGCAAGCTATCCTGAGCCTGTTTACATGACAGCAGCAGTATTCCAAGAGAGCCAAAGGACAAGAGCAGTCTCTCTTGAGGCCTAGTTGCAGAATACTTCTGTTGCATTTTTGTCCACAGCAAATAACATCAGCTCAGACTCAATAGGTAAAGAGAGTGACTTCATCTCTATATAAGGAGCTATGAAGTTACATTGCAATAAAGTGTGGATACAGAGAAAGGGATCGCTGAGATTATTTATGCATAAACTCTACCACAAATGCTATTGAATTACTTCATATTGATGATGTCATTTAATCTTTATCACACTCTCAGGAAGCAAGTTGTCTTCGAATAGAACAGATTTCATAGATTGGGTGCTTTAAACAACAAAAATTCATTTCTCACAATTCTGGATGCCAGAAATGTGAGATCAGGATGCCAGCCTGGTCCAGTTCTGGTGAGGACCCTCTTCTGGGTCATAGATTGTAGTCTTCTTCCTGTGCCCTCACATGGTAAAAAGATGGCAGGCTGACCTCTGGCCTTTTTTAATAAAGTCACTAATCCTATTGGTGAGGGCTCCATTCCCATTGCTAAATTATTTCCCATGGACTCAGTCTTCAAATAACATCATATAATAGGCTATATTTCAACATATGAATTTGGGGGGGCACATTCAGTCAATATCATAAGTATTATTTTACCCATTTCAAAGATGAGAAAGCTGAGGCTCAACATGTTAAATGACTTCTCAAGTACTCACAGCTAAGACTTTAGCTCAGATAAAAAGACATGAAAATTACATGTAAGAGATTCCTGTCAATTACCTGGAGGCTTAGGACTCTGCTGCACTCTTCTTATTCCACTGCCACCATATCACCCCCATCCCATTCTCAAGGGGCAGAGTGAAGTTCTTGCTACCTGCGTAGAGGTTGATCCAATCATAACTTCCGTCCTGCTTGGATTTCAGAACATTGTTGGTGCCTCTTTGCTGTACTTCAGAAGTCTGTCAGATCCTCTCCTTCCACCATGGTCCTCACCTCAGGCAGGGACTACAAAATGCTATCTCTTAGCCACCCACCCTCTGGATCTGGGCCTTACTTGTCAGTGTACTTGTTTCTGGACTCCTCACAGCCACCAACTGGGCAGACCTAGCTCTAATTCTATGTCTCAAACCCTCACCATGCTCCTTCCCTCTGTAGTTAATCAGTAAATACACAACTCTATCCAAAACATGGTCAAATTGAGCTCCCATGGAAGGACTGGGGCAAATGCTTAGAAAAGACTTGTAAAAGGGGCCACTATCTGCTGCCTAGAGATTTGGAAATCTAATTATTCTTTCTTTATAAGCACTGTGAAGGCCCTATCCTATGTATTCCAGAAGCTGAAAATTCCAAATGTCCTCAGAGGCTGCAAGCATACTTGATGACTGCCTAGGGAACTAGTTTCATGAATCCTGGGTTGTTGAATACTAGCTCTGCATATGTTGGAAAAGCATGACTGGTTTGCAAACTGTTGGGGACAAATGCCTTGTTTTTCTTCTGGCTTGGTTTTGAATAGAGAGTAGGAGGTTAGGCGGGACCGAGGGGGAGTTGAGCTAGAACAGGCATTGTTGTGCAGGGCCTGCGGATGCCCCTGCACGAAGTCTGAAACAAAAACCAGTGCCTCATTCCGCAAACAGCTTTTAAGATGAGTCATAGTGAGGGAAGTGGAGCTGGGTGTCCACTCTTTGTTCTGCCTGGGATCACGGCAAATATTTCAATGGTTGGGAAAATAGAGTGGGTGGAAAAAAGAAAAGGATAAGAGAGAGGAGTTAGTTAAAGCCAGAGGCTTCACTAACTTTAAAGGAAGAAATAAAGGAGACCCTTCAGAATTCAATGTTATTAATTTTAACCATAGAAATGGCCTTCCTTTGAGTTTAGAAAGCCTTTAAAATCCAGGGGTTTGGAAGTTATAAGAATCTTAAATTGGACCCTCCAACTCAGTGTTTCTCAGACCTGGGTACATGTTAGAATCACTTGGGGATAAAAACTCCAATGACACATTGCTTTCTAGACTAGTCCCATCAGAATTTGTGGGAGGGGAGACCAGACATCAGTATTTCCTAAAGCATCTCATGTGATTTTCATGTGTAACATGGGTGGAGAACCACTGCTCTAGGTAAAATTGGACAAGTAGTTGCTATGTGAAAAGACTCATATCAGGTCTGAAAACCACCGAGTGATATGCAGTCAGAATCTTCATGAGAAAAAGTGTTACCAGGGAGACATGGGGAGCATGGGGAGCATGGGTAGATGGGTCTGGAGCCTAGGTCAGGGAAATCTGGCAGCAAAACCTTGGTCCTTGCATTAGGTGAATAAAAGAATTTATATACAGAAATTATAATAGAGAGTATAGAATAGGTTTATTAAAGATAGTCTGCCTAGCCGGATGCGGTGGCACACGCTTGTAATCCCAGAGGCTTGGGAGGTGGAGGCAGGAGGATTGCAAGTTCAAGACCAGAGGCAGTCTGCATAACTTAGTGAGACCCTGTCTCAAAAACTAAAAAACTATACCGGTAAGGAATAACTACTAGAAAAACTGAGGCACCTGGAGAAGCTTAGGGAGATCTGCAAAGGAACTTAGAAAAACCTGGATTCTCTGGTTGAATCTGAATAAAGACATATCTATTCCCTAGGGGAACGTAACGAAGCCAGAGAACAGGAGCTTTAAGCAGGCTTTTAGAAGGAAAGGTGCATTGGATAGACAGAGACAATAGTGGGCCCTAGAGAAGGGAGAGGCATGCCCATTGTTCCTGGAGAGAGAAGAAAAGAGTGGAGAAAAAGGAGAGAGAGAAGAGTGGAGAGGAAGAGAGAGTAGGCACATGTTCTCCCCAGTTGTATTCAAACTAGGGCAAGCCCAGTGTGACATCAGTCCTGGGTACCCAGCTCTGGGTGCCTAGTGTGACATGGACCTAGGGGTCTTTGTTTTTTAAATGGCTCATTGGTAGGGTTTGGGATTCATTTGAAAATACCTTTCCAATGTCCTTAGAGAAGCACATGGCTTCTTCCTCATGACAGAATGGCAGGAGCCATTTTCAATCCCCTCCATATTGCCTGGTAAGCTAGCTACCTAACAAGAGCACAACACTGTTACTAGAAATTTACGGTGAGCGCAGTTAAGCAGGTCCAGAGCATGATCGGAGAATTTGGCAACATAACTCTGGTCCCTGTATCGGAGTATAAATGAATTTATACCCGATACAAAAGTCACAGTACAGAGTATAGATACAGTTTAGTAAAAGATAGTACACAGTTTAGAAATAAGTATGAAGACTCAGGCACCAGGAGAAACTTAGGTAAACCTAAAAAGGATCTTAAAATGGGTTCCCTGGGTAAATCTGCATAAGAATATTTCTATTTCCCAGGGGAAAGTAAAGTCAAAACAGACTTAGGCAGGTTTCTAGAGGGAAAAGTACTTTATATAGAAAGAAGATGGAAATCCCATGAGAAGGGAGAGGAATGCACGTAGTTGCTAGGGAAAGAAGAAAAGAGCAAAGGGCAAGAAACAGAGAGAAAGGAAGAAAAAAAGAAAGGAAAGATACCGTGGTGCATATTTCCTCTAGTTTTATTCAAACTAAGGCATACCCAGTGTGGATCAACAGTGAGTGCCCGCCCTGGGCACCCAGTGTGATGTGACCCTGGGGTTTTTGTTTTGTAAATGGATCAATGGCTTGGTTTAGAGTGTGGGAGCCATTAGAAAATATCCTTCCAATATCTTCAGAGACGCACATGGGTTCATCCATCATAGCTGAAGAGCAGGAGTCAATTTAACCCACACACCGCCCCGCCCCCGTTCCTCCATATTGCCTGCTAATGCCTAAACTAATCTGCCTATCAAGACTACCAAATGCAACCTGTTCCCCTTCTAACAAAATGTTCAGTTTGGTTTAGTATGTAAGGCTATTTTCAAGTTAAAAATACTGAAACTGTTTTGTGTCACTTTACCCTAGGCATATAATAGAGATGCAGTTGCAATATTATTTTGTGCTCCTAGACCTACTATTTCAGCTTCTGTTTTCGGTATTTAATCTATTAAAGCAAACAAAGGAAAAAGAAACAAAAGTTCCAAAGTAGTTTCCTGTGTTACTAGAGGGTCTTATCTTAAAGTATGCCAGTTTTGATGGATTCTGTATTTTATTTTATATTATTTTATATTTTATTATTATTGGTAGTAGTAGTACTTAGGAGTTGAACCCAGGACCTTGCACATACTTTCAGTGTGCTCTGCCACTGTGCTGCACCCCCAGCCCATTTTTAATTTTGTTTTTATTGAGACAGAGTCTCACTAAGTTACATAGGCTCCCTCTGGCCTCGAACTCAAGATCCTCCTGCCTGTGCTTCCCTAGTCACTGGGAATACAGACAGGTACTACCACACCTGGCAAGGATTCTGTATTTTAAATGCATAGAGCATCCCCTTAGAATGCTTCCCTTCACTATTATGAAATTTGACTTAGAACTAAATTAAATGATAAGTTGTACTGAAAACAACTATACCATTCAATAGAATTTTGTTGTACAATAATATCTAATCATAGCTACTTGAGAGGCTGAGCCAGGAGGATTGCAGGTTCAAGGCCAGAGGCAGCTTGTGCATCATAGCCAAACCCTGCATCAGAAAATAAGAAAGGGGCTGGGGGTGTGGCTCAGTGGTGGAGCACTTGCCTAGCACGCAAAAAGCTCAGTACTGGAAAACAAACAAACAACAACAACAACAAATCATCTAATGGCAACACAAAAACAAACATCTTTGATTATTTCAAGAGAAGATTGTGCATATGGGGCCCATTTCACCTGGTATCTACTTTTCACCCAACTGTAATCTAATCTCAGTAGGATCTAGGCTCAGCCTGTGGCTTAATTCAGCAGTATTTTTACTATTATTCATACTATACAAATTTAACTGAAAAGTATCTTATTATTCCTTTGAAGAAATTTAGGACAAATGTTACAACTAGTTGCTATTATTATCATTATCAGAAATGATGGTAATGATCCATTCAGCCTACTTTTGTCCCAGGTTGAAAAGGAAATCTAGAATTCAGCAGCTAATAAGAAATTTGAGTATGATTCAGACATTGGATCTTATAGTGCAACCTCTGAATTCATGATAGCAGTGCTTATCTGTATCTGTGTCTATTATATTGGGATCTATTTCATTAATATTTATACCTATATCTATTTTAATATATACTATATATATGCATTTTATAAATTTAATTTTCCTCCTCTACTAGCTTGGAAGTTATACATTTTTATCTCCGTTCCTTAGCATTTTAACATGCATCAGTAACAAAAACTAAATTTAATAACTCCTTCTGTAGAATGAAAATTTAGTTCTATTCAACTCCGCTTTTTTTTTTTTTTTGCTCTGTGTGTGTGTGTGTGTGTGTGTGTGTGTGTGTGTGTGTGTGTGTTGTGTGTTGCTGGGGATCAAACCCAGGGCCTCATGCATGCTGAGCATGTGCTGTACTACTTACTGATCTAGACCCCTAGGTCTAACCTCCTCTCCTTTAACATGTTATTTTTTTCCAGTAATTTAGTTCTGTCTTGTTTTAATACCCAAATTAGACATTAATTGGTTTTGTACCAATAAATTTTAATTTGTTTTCACTTGTCACCAATATTTCCCCTGTAGGTGGCTTACACAGCCCAAGAAATCTATAATACTTCTTGAGAAAAATAGCTGTATCCTGTACTACTTTTCCCACCATTTTGCAAACCCAAAAGGAACCATTTTCAATAATGTTAGAACATTCTTTTGGTTTTACTTCCATATTTATAAATAATATACTGATATTACTGCTTCTTGATTTCTTGGTTTAAGAGACTATTATCTTTCCAGTATGAAAGATTGGATGTTATAGCAATAATCAACATTATGATATTATGACTATACAAGCTCTAGTTCATTTGAGCCAGGATTACACTTTCTTTCCTGGAAAAGTTTTAGTTTTCCCTGAAGTTAACATTTTGTTTGTTTGTATGTTTTGTCTTTTGCTTAGTTTTCTACATTCTTATCACAAATTCAACTCCAGACTTTTGTGTTATTATTTAAATTTCTCCTGAGTATGTTTAAACTCATAATAAGATAGTCTGGCTGAGTTATTTCCTTGAAGAATCCCATGTGCCATTATCTCTTTTTGACTTTTCTCAAGCTGGTTAGGTTACCTAGGGAAGAAACTTCTAGTACTCTGAAGGGAATTAGGCTGGTTGTTAGCATTGTAAGTGCAAGGTAGGAGAAGAATGCTGAAAGTCTTAATATTTTGTATATGAACTTGGGCTTAATTCTCCTTTTCCATCTAGTACCTTTGTTTGCAGTCCAGAACTTCTCCATTTCACTCTCTCCAAAATAAAAGAGATTAAGTCTGGTTTACCTTTGGAGAGAAAAATTGTCTGGCTGGGTGATATGAGGTAGGGGATGTGAGGATTTAGTTGCTTCTTAAATAGACCTTCAACAAATACTCTTATTTTGAACCCCTAATGCCCCATCTACTTTCAGAGGTAACTTATGCCTCCAATTTAGGGTTCTCTGATTAAAAATAAATTATTTTAAGCTCAAGATTCAGCTCGCTCAATTCTAGTAAATCAGGGAATACTTATTCCTTTGCTTTCCATCTTCCATAATTACTATCTTTCTTTTTTCTTTGTAGGCTATAGAGGTAAATGAACGTGATGAACTTAGACCAGTTAAGATGTGTTAAAGTTAGGGTCATCATTATTCATTTTTTTCCAGAGATACTCATATATCTTCTGATTTCTTTGCCCATCATTGTTTTGCATTCCATCTTTCCTTTGGGATGACTTTTTGTCTTCTCAAAGTATGTCCTTTATAAGTGCTTTTTGTGAAACTTCGTTGTTGGTAAATTTTTTGTCTGAAAAAATATTTATTTCATCCTTTTTCTTGGATAATAATGTATCATGTTACAGTTCCAGAATGACAATATTTAGAAGCATTTAGAAGATATTAATCCGTTGTTATTTTAGTGAAATATATTATCTCTTATTCTATTCTCTCATGTCTCTTAATCTTTTATATTTGTCATGCCTACCAGCTCTGTGTTGCGGCGGGTCAGGCCTACAGTCTCGAACTCCACAGAAAATTGGGCACACATATGCCCGGATCCCAGACACATCAGAGGTGAGCCCAAATCACCCCACTGTGCTGCGGAGAGGTCGGGGGCTTGTGGAGGCGGCTAAATCGCGCGCGGCCGGGGAGATCCTTTTCGGTGGAAACTGGCGGAGCAGTTCACCGCCAGCAGTGAAGTTCCGAGCACGACTACAGCACAGGACAAGATGGCAGGATAGAATCCTGGAGACTCGGAGGGGACTTTGCCCACACACCCACGGGAGCTGGACCCAACACAGCATGCAACCTTGACATCACACTGTCACCCTGCCCGCGGGACACAAACTGCAAGTTTTCGGGTGAGTCAGCACGGAACCGTACCCTCCCTCCTGTTGTGGCGGTGGGAAACCAGTGCCAGCAGTACACATCCAGAGCTGAAACGTGGCTCCCTCTCTCCTGTTGTGGCGGGACAGTCATGGAGACGCAATCTCCACAGACATACGGGCACACATATGCCTGGACCCCAGACACACCAGAGGGGATACTAAGTCATCCCACCATACTGTGGAGAATGGTGAGGTCTGCGGAGGCGGCTGAGCACCACGCGGACAGAGTGCTCCTTTCTGGCAGAGTCTTGCGGGACAATTAGACACAATAAGAACAGTTTCTAGTGCAATTGCTATGCATGGCAGATATACTACAGACTCTCTCTGGGGGGGTTGAATATCATCCCACCCACAAGAGGATTTGGTTCTCCCAAGTGGTCTCCCAAGTAAGCAGAAAGCTGTGCTGCGCCCCCAGCCCTTTTTTTTTTTTTTTTTTTTTTACTTTTTGAGACAGGGGCTTGCTGGGTTGCACAGACAGCCTCTGATCTCGGGCTTGTGGTCCTCCTGTCTCCGCCCCCCCAAGCCGATAGGATTGCAGGCGTGCACCAGCGCATCTGACTAGAAGTGTTTAATAAGCGTGTGTGAGCGTGTATGCATGGTTTGGTTTTGTTTTTGTTTTGATTTTTTTTTTATGGGGTTTTTGTTTTGTTTTGTTTTGGTATGTTTTTTTTTGTTGTTTTTTTTATTTTGTTGTTTTGTATGGGGGTATGAAACCAGGGTCTTGCGCCTATTCGCTTTGTAGGTGCTGGACCGCCATGCTGCGCCCCCAGCCCATATTTTTACTTTTTGACACAGGGTCTCTCTGGGTTGCGCAGGCTGCCTTGATCTTGGGCTTGCGAGCCTCCTGCCTTCGCCCCCAAGCTGCTGGGAATGCAGGTGTATACCACCGCACCTGACTATAAGCGAT
>VMDO01033896.1:0-17505 GCA_007922755.1 Pedetes capensis | reverse complement strand
GGAGGTTGATAAAGAGTTCCTGTAACTAGCTGGATGAAACAGTAGTACTTTGGCAGCCTCAAAGTTTCTGGGTCCATTCAGCATAATGAATATCAAATGCATATATATCAAATAAGATGTAGTCTAGCATTCCTTGCTTCCAAGGAGCCCTCTGGTGGCACTTCTTCCAGGACAGACCTGTTGGTCATTTTGGCCATACATGGTACATTCAATAATCCTCTCCAGCACCATAACTCAAAAGAATCAATTATTCTTCATCTGTCTTTTTCAATGTCCAGCTTTCAGAACCATATGATGTGACTGAAAATACCGTGGCATGAGTCAGGTGCACTTTTGTCTTCAGTGTGAATTATTTACTTTTCAATACTTTCAAGAGTTCTTTTGTGACAGCTTTTCCCCAAGCAATGTGTCTTTTCATTTCTTGACTACTGCTTCCATGGGTGTTGATTGTAGAACCAAGTAAAGCAAAATCTTGGACAGCCTCAATCTTTTCTCCATGTTGTGAAGTTGCATACTGACCCAGTTATAAGCATTTTTACATAGGGTCACTATCAGTTGCACCCAACTCAAGGGCACATAACAACAATAACATCTATCTATCTTTTTATCTATCTATACATAAACATATGTATTTTTAAAGTAGTATTTTCCATGCTGGAAAACTATTGCATTCTATTCTTGAACCTAAGAATAATTATTATTCCATTAGCTAACACTTATAGAGTTCTTATCCCTTGCAATGTATTTTAAATAAATATTTCTTATGGACAAAATTCTATCAGTTGGGAAAAACTAACAGCATTTTATAAAAGAGAACCATGCTAATAATTATTAGGATTGCGATGTGTGCTGAGTAACCCAGTTGTAGGTTTTATGTTCTTATTCACTCTACACTACTGCTTTTTATGTTTTGTTAAGAGTTCTTGTCTATTTGTCATTCAATTGTCTCAATAATGTTACATAAGCCATAATATCCTGAAATGGTACGATGCACAGAAGACAGTACTTGGAGTAAGGAAAAGCACTATTATGAGTTTTGACTTGGGTATTGATAGCTATAACAATGTAAAACACTATTTCCTTGCAAGATATCCCTTTTAAATATTCCTAATTTTTTGAATGTTCTAAAAAATAAATATGTATTCATAATTCCATTTTCTATTTTTCTTTTTGAGACAGGATCTCCCTATGTTACATAGGGTGCCTCTCACCTCCAACTTGGGATCCTCCTTGCCTCTACTTCCCATGTCGCTGGGATTATAGGCATGTACCACAGTTCTTGGGTTATAATGCCATTTTCTAAAAACAATATATATAGTTCATCTCTGTGCCAACAGCCCATAAGTCTTTCAACAATACTGTTAAATCTTTCATTTCTGTGGATAATCTCCAATTAGTAGCAACATTTTTGAAGCCCATGGTTAGGTTACGTAGGAGTGTGTTCAACATTTACTTAGAATTCTATGGACAATCAGTTGTTTTATGTCACATAACTCTATTTTTGAATCTTAAAGTTAGCTAAAAATAATTTTTATCAGTCATACCTCATTATTACTGGAATTTCAACTTGCTCTCAACTGAGAAAGTAACAGTTTTCCCTGATGAATACCCACAGTGAAGTTGAAAATTCTTCTAACTCAGTGGCAGGAAATTTAAACAGCAATTCCAACTACAGAGGGAAAGAAACAATTTGCATTTGGGGTCAATGGGAGTAGAATATCAAAATCCCCAGATGTATGCCTGTGTGTGTGTGTGTGTGTGTGTGTGTGTGTGTGTACTGTGTGTGTGTGTGTGTGCCAACTAATATGGTCTATAGTTATAAAAACATACATCTGTGAAAGGCTGGATTGTGATCCCCCCAAAAATATCCATGTTCAGATCTCCAGAACCTATGGATCTGTTACCTTATATAGCAAAAGAGTATTTATATATTTGCATAAGTTAAGGATGCAGATATATGAAGGTTATTTTTGCTTATCCAAGTGGATCTATTATACTCTAAAAAATCTTTATCAAACCAAACTCTCTCAAGATAAAACAATGAAAAATAGGCTGGGGGTTCAGCCTAGTGTTAAAGCACTTGCAAAAGCATGTATGAGGTCCAGGGTTCAACCCTTAATTACACACACACACACACACACACACACACACAGAGAGAGAGAGAGAGAGAGAGAGAGAGAGAGAGAGAGAGAAAATCAGTTAATATGATTTGTTACATAATGAGGCTAAAGAAGAAAAATAGTTTAGGAAAAGAAATAGAAGATGTAAATATTGTGAAGGGAGAAAAAATTTTTCTTTGCTTTCAGATGACATAATTACCTGTGTATAAAATTCAAAGAATCTTGAGAGCTTGTTTGGAGGTTCTAGCAGGGGAGCGCAGCTACTCGTATACCCTTGACCAAAGAACGGTCCTCCAACTATCAGGGATGGTCATCCTCTTCGACCAAGTGCACAGCTGCGGGAGGGATGCACATGGATCGGTGAGGGAGGAAGGGGACATCCACCTAGCCAGCCAGATCAGCCGAATCAATCCTGGCGATCAATGGGGTGACAGATGTGGCAGCCAGATCACAGAAATAGAAAAAATGGTCCAAAAATTCATATGGAACCACAAAAGACCACGTATAGCCAAAACACTCTTAAGCTGCAAATCTAATGCAGGTGGAATCACAATCCCTGACTTCAAACTATACTACAGGGCAATGGTTGCAAAAACAGCTTGGTACTGGCACAAAAATAGCCCCAAAGACATCTGGAACAGAATAGAAGACCCAGATATACCTCAACACACCTATAGCCACCTGATTTTCAACAAAGGAGCAAAGCAAGTAAACTGGAGAAAGGACAGCCTTTTCAACAAATGCTGCTGGGAAACATGGTCATCCACATGCAGAAAAATGATAGCGGACCCACATCTCTCAATATACATGAAAGTTAACTCAAAATGGATAAAAGATCTCAACATAAAACCAGAAACTTTAAAACTTATAGAAGGCAAGATAGGCAACACACTCCATCATATAGGCATAGGAAAGTATTTCCTTAATTGGATCCCAATTGCTCAAGAAATTGCAATAAGAATAGATAAGTGGGATCACATGAAATTAAAAAGCTTCTGCACAACAAAAGAAACAATTAACAGAGTCAAGGAAACCCCCATGGAATGGGGAAAAATCTTCACATTTTATACATCAGATAAAGGTCTAATTACTAGAATTTATAAAGAACTCAAGAAAAAAACTCCCCCCCCAAAACAAATAACTCAATACACAAATGGGCAAAGGAACTGAGTAGACAGTTCTCAAATGAAGAGGTCCATAAAGCCATGAAACACATGAAAAAATGCTCAGTATCCCTAGCCATTAGGGGAATGCAAATTAAAACAACTGAGATTTCACCTTACACCAGTAAGAATGGCCAAGATCAATAAAACAAATAACAACAAATGCTGGCAAGGTTGCGGTGAAAAAGGAACACTATTACATTGTTGGTGGAGCTGTAAATTGGTCCAGCCACTGTGGAAATCAATGTGGACATATTTTTAAAAAACTGGAAATAGATCTACCGTATGACCCAGCTATAACACTACTGGGAATTTACCCAAAGGAAGATGGATCATCATACCACAGAGACACCTGCATCTCCATGTTCAGTGTTGCACTTTTCACAATAGCAAGGATATGGAATCAACCAAAGTGCCCTTCAACAGAAGAATGGATAAAAAAACTATGGTATGATAGAATACTACTCAGCAATCAAGAAAAATGAAATAAGGTCATTCGCAGCAAAATGGATGGAATTAGAGAAAATTATTTTAAGTGAACGAACCCAAGCTCAGAAAGAGAAACATCACATGTTCTCACTCATATGTGGAAGTTGAATCAAAATCATAAGGAGGAAACATCCTATTCAAAGGTTGGATCAAAATAAAACGGAAAAAAAAGAGCTAAGAATGGTGTCAATATAAATGGTCTAAAATATGCATGCAATTGTTCTGACAAGATAATAACAAAGTTCGCTATAGGAAAAATTTCTATCTTAAACAGAACTGGAACTCAAGTACATGTAGAAAAATATAACCAAGTAAATGATAGAGAAGACTTAGATGGGGAGGGTGGGGGGGCGGGAAGCATACGAGAGGGTAAGGGGGCACCTATATGAGTAATGTACATCAAAATGCATATATATGTAAATGCCACAATATAAAGCATGTCAGAATGAATCACATTAAGGTGTACATTAAAAATGTTCATTAAAAAATTTCAAAAAATCAATAACAAATATAAGGCCCCCTGGAACTAATAAATGGCTATGGAAATTGGCAAAGTACAAAGTTATTAATTAATAGTTGATTTCTTGTTTAAAACCATACTATGAACTTAAGGCCCTGTCCTCTCTCCTTGAAATTCTCCATTTAATTACTGGAATCAAAAATTTTCCTTTTCTTTACTTTCCTTGTTGTTTTCTTTTTTTCTCTCTTTTTAAAATCAGTACTAAGGTGTTCAACAAGAGCATCACACAGATTAGGCTAGTGGTCTACCACAAAACTGACCCCCCTCCAGCCCCTCTTTAATTATTTATTTTTTTATTTTTTTATTTTAAGACAGAATCTTGCTAAAGTGTGCAGGCTACCTCTGGCCTTGAACCTGTGATCCTCATGTCTCAGACTACACAGTCAGTGGGCTCACAGACCTGTGCCACATCTCCTGTAGAGAATCAATTTTAAAATAACATATACATAGTACTCTAGCTGTATTTATCTATTTCTATCTATCTATCTATCATCTATCTTTCGTTCTTTCATTCTTTCTTTCTTTCTTTCTTTCTTTTTTTTTTTTTTTTTGTGGCACTGGGGTTGAACACAGGACCTCACGCTTGCATGCTTTGCAAGTGCTGTACCACTGAGCTGCACCCTCAGCACATTTTTTACTCTTTGAGACTAGATCTAACTAAATTATGAAGATTGTATCTTGTCTCGAACTTGTGATCCCCCTGCCTCTGCCACTCGAGTTGCTGGATTACAGGTGTGTACCACCACACTCGGCTATTTCACTATTTCATTTTTGGGGTGATTTGAACAGATTACATAACTGATAGTGCTTCAATTTTCTTATTTATTTATTTATTTATTTATTTATTTATTTATGTTGTTGTTGTTGTTGTTGTTGTTGTTAGGTGCTATTGAGTCTGAGATAATAGTAAGAGAACTAACCACAGAATTGAAGGAGTTATTCCATGCTCTGCATTTAGACATTGCCTGTCATATAAGTCTTAGGGGACACTAAGCAGGAGGAAAGTGAGTAACGGGGCCCTCTGCAGTCATCTGCTTCCCAGGTGTCTTTTGAGGCATGAATATCAACGTGAGCTTCCTCTGAAACAAACTGCTTGATTTGGTGGTCAGTACTTCCTTGATAGGTAATATTCCTTCCAAATAGCAGGACTACTGGTAGAAAATACTCTCTTACAAATGGTCTGATCTGACCCAGTCACAGCTTTACAAGTGGCCCAGTCATGGCCAGAAACTCATTTTACATATAAAGACAATAGTGACAGACAGCAAGTGTTTTCACGTTTGAACCAAAAAATGGGAGATTCTCCTCTAAGGGAAGACTTCTCCCCATCCCATGATAAAGAGCTAATCCTGCTTTGCATCCTAAGAAGGCCAGCCAGCATAAGCCAGAGGGGGAGAGAAATTTGACACACCTAAAGACAAGATCAACTGAGCATGGTGGCACATTCCTGTAATTCCAGCCACTGGGAAGGTGGAGGCAAGAGGATTGCCAGTTCAAGGCCAGAGGCAGCCTGCATAATTTAGGGAGACCAGGTATCAAGATAAAAACTAAAAAAGGGTCTGGCAGTGCAGCTCAGTGGTAGAGTGTTTGCAAAGTATGCTCAAAACCCGGGGGTCAACTTCCCAGTACCCTCCTAAAAATGATAAAAAAGAAGAGAGAAATATCTATCCCTCCCACAAGTTTCAGACTTTAAGACCCCAAAGGTCTCACCCCTTGGAGCAGACTCCCAAAGATGTCCTCAGCTATCACAGTTCTACGTAGGTTTTGGAATCCCTCATAGCCTCATTGCTGGACTTGCATGCTTTCTGATCTGTAATTCAGAAGTGCAAATACAGCTGCTGGCCCACTTTCACTGCTAGGTCTGCTAGCTTTCTAATTTCTATCTTAGAAAGTGATCATTTTTTCTCTCCCTTTGTCTTTCCCATCTCCCCTCTCCCCACAAGGACGGAAACCCCAAACCTACTTACATTGATAACCTGGGCACTCTCCTTTTTTCTAACTCTAAATAAATTATCCTCAAATTTCTTTTCAGGGCCTGCCTTTAAATTCTTGTATTAGTGAGAGCAAAGACATGAAAGGTTACCCAGATGACTGGTGATATAAGCACTTAATAAATTTGAGCTTTGTTTACAATAAAGCAAAGTATATTATCCAAAGTACCCATGTTTTAATAGGCTATATTTATTTAAAATTTTCAAATTGGTGGTTGAAAAAGTCTCTTAGGTCCTAAGTGTTTATATTCAATTTGAGCAATTATTGTAATTTTAGAAAATAAAATATACAAGATGCAATTGGTTTTGCTTACTTCTTCAGTTATGTATTATACATACATATATATGTGTCTCTCTGTGTGTACATATGGTCAAGTGTGCATTGCCCAGGGTTTGAGAGGACACGGACAATTAAAAAACAAAACAAACAAACCAGGAGTCAAGCATCCTAGTTTTCCAATACTTTTCTCTTGATTATGGTTAGTACAAAGAAGTCATGTAAGGTTCTATGAGGAGCAATAATTAAGATTTAGCAGATTCAGAGGTAAGAGTTATCATTGCAAACACCATGGTGTTGTTGGGCACCCTCAAGTCAGTGTCCAACTCATAGAGATCCTATGTAAAACAAGTGAAACTGTTAGTGTTTCTCTGCTATTCAAAGGGTTTATAATGGCTGATGTTTTTTGGGAGTGGATTGCTGGGTCCTGCTCCTGATCCTATAGCACCTGGTGTTCCTAGGTGGTCTCCCATCCAAAGACCAAACAGGCCCAACCCTCCTTGGCTTCTGAGATCTGACGACATCAGAAGCCACAGTGGTAAGGTTGTAGGCTAAAATATCATGAATAGGCTATAACTAAAATAAAATAAAATAAAATAAAAGTGAGCAAAGAAAATAATTACATACTAATAGAACTCAAGTTGGATGAAAGTTCCCTCCAGTCCCAGTACAGGAATTGGATTTGCAGAAGATTTATTGGTGCCCTGTGAGAGAACAGCTGGGCTACATTCTTATTTTTTCAAAAGTTTTATTTCCGGGCAAGTGCTGTATGGATTGCATATAAGATCAGGTTTTGTCTAAAACGTTTCTAGGTGTCATAGCCCAGGGAATTTATGAATCTTTATTGTAGCTTTCTGTAAATAGAAGTCTCTGTGGAACTAGAACATACTTTTTGGTATTTCTGAATAAACGCAATTTAATGGAAATACATTAGTGTTGGCAGACCAGTTTTAGTTGTTTATTTTTGCTAGGTCATTTAAGTGTGTCCAATCACTCTTTTTGGGGAGTTGTAGCACTATGTAATACTATTACATTCCATTTATAATTCAGAAATAAAATATCCTGGATAATGTCAATGGAAAAATAAATATATTTACTGCCTGAAAAGTGACCAAGCCCAATGGCATTGGCTACAGCATAATGTAGTATGGTCCATCCACTGTTCAGGACTTGATGCAGAGATCAATATGATACTTGCCCTGGAGAAGTCCAAGGCTTTCCTTCCATTTAGACACAGGGCTTCCAGTTTGCTGAAGTGATTCAAAGGTAACCAGAATTTTTAGATGCTTTATTTTATACAATTGTGGAAAAGAAAGTTATTTTTTCAAAGAATTTTATTGATAAAATTTTGGTTTTAGTTTGCTGTTTCAGCTTGTTATTACAAGTAACTCTGGAGTTTTACCATTTGAGATTCACAGCTGAACTGAATAATGGGTGTATGCTTGCTCGTTTAAAATATAGTCCTGGTAGAGTACATTCCTTAAAATACCAATATATATTTATGACAGTTTATTTCAAAGTTAGAAAAGTGCTATGAGCTGTGCTTTGGGAAGCAATTTGAGTGCTTTAAAAAAACTTTTATAGATTGTGAGACTATTTCAAATGTACCTATATTTGTTGATAGAGAATGTTCTTTCATGAATAAAAATGAAACAATTCTTTATTCAAATTCCAAAATAATTTTGACTACTAAAAATAGATCACCTAAAACAATCTGATATTTACTAGACTTAAAACATAAAGATTAAATGGTTCTTCATCAGTTAAACATCTTCATATAAAACAGAATTTTTTTTCTTCTAAGTAAAATAAAAATTCAAAGCTTAATGTGACAAAAAGCAGTGTTGATTTTATAATGTAAACTGAAAGTTTAAGAGTTTTCTTTTCTCTATTATCTAAGTGGATATTAATAACTTGACTCCTAGCCCGGCACAGTGGCTCATGCCATTAATCCCAGCCACTAGGGAGGCACAGGCAGGAAGACTGCAAGTTCAAGACCAGAGGCAGTCTTCCTAATTTAGTGAGACTTTGTCTCAAAAAGTAAAACAAAATAAAACAAAACAAATGGCTGGAAGTGCAGCTAGGTGGTACAGCTCTTGCAAAACATACAAGTGGGAGGCCCTCGGTTCAACACCCAGTACTGCAAAATAAATGAGTAAATAAATAAATAAATAAATAACTTGACTCTTATGTATCCTGAGAATAATAACTCTTGAAGTACATTACATTTTCTATTTTAAAGTATACTTTATTTTGTGCTATAATTTAAAAATGAATAATAGTAAGAGAAGACACATTGTAAATAGGAAAAATAAATTTCTACAAGAAACATTGGTTCCCTTAATATGTAATATTGAAAAAAAAGGAGTTGGAAGTTTATGTTGTAGCAAATGATAATTTAGGTAAAAATGCAGAACTTTCCCATATATAGTAACTTAAGGAACATGACAATAACAACCTATTTGGTACATATTTTATCTTCAGTCTACATTAACCATATTATAAGCCCTGAGATGGAAATACAAGTGACAGCCAAGACACAGAGTCCTGTTAATATGCAATGTAACAACCCCTCTTAATGAGAAAATTTTAAACTTTGGGAGGAAGGCAGAAGATAGTGTCGCCTTGGGACACCAGTGAAAATATACTGCAACTGAGGAAAGGGAAAAGAAAAAGACCTGTATAACTAAGATAGGGCAAGAATATGAGCTTAATCCCTAATTGAGCTGGTAGGAGCAAAAACTTTAAGAATACTCTGTAAGAACACAGTTACTGCAAGGATAGAAGCAAAATCAGAATACTAAAGCATTGCCCTGGAGTCCCCACAAAGCTAACAAGTAAGGAGGCATAGCACGAAGGGATACCCTGAAAGCTCAAAAAGGTAACAGAGTTGAACTTATCCATTTCAGAAAATAGAAGGAAATTTACCAAAGGAATTGACTTGCTCAAATGGAAAATAGGTTTGGCTTTCATAGTCTCATCTGTGGTTAAATATAATTATTATTCAAATTATTACAAATATGAGAGAAATGAATACGAGGTTTTTAATCTTACCTATTCATAAAAACAGGAGAAGGACATGGCAATCCACTCCCAAGGCAATCCCGAAACAATCAGCCATTGAAAACCCCGTTAAGGGTCACTATGAGTCAGGCACGATTCGACAGCACCTAACAACAACAACAACAACAACAACAACAACAACAACATTCATAAAAAAGGTTTGGGATTTAGCTCAATTGGTAGAGTGCTGCTCTGCAGTCTCTGAGGTCCCAAGTTCGATTCTCAGCACCACAAAAATGGGAGAAGTACTGGCAATCTACTCCTCTCTTGAGGCAATCCCGAAACAATCAGCCGTTGAAAACTCTGTGAGGGTCTCTATCAATCGGACAGGACTTCACGGCACCTAGCAACAACAACATTCATATGAAATTAAAGTCTTACCAATGATAATCATATATACTTTGTGAATTATATTCATGTATGTCTGAGGACCTGATGTGCCACATATCCAATGGTTAAGGAAAAAGAATAATTCTCTGAATGATAACCTTCAATAGCATATTTTGCTTAGATACTTTAAAATTTAGGGCTGATGCCAGCAAATATACAACTATTTTATATAAAAAGAGGTGAAATAATTATAAGAGATCTGATTGAATAAATTGATGGTGATGACAAATTATTCAAAATAACAATCTGGTCAAAAATGAGCATTTCTTGGTCCAAGTGTATTAATCATTTTTCTGTTTATGTTATGGAGTACCTGAGGCCAGGTAATGTCAAAAGAAAAGAGATTTGTTCAGCTCACCATTCTGTAGGTTCAAGGACATGATGCTATTGGCTTGGCTTTACTCAGTAGCTCATGGTAGAAGGCATCTCTGTTGCAGGAATGAATGCAATAGGGAGAGCATAGAGCAAGATGGGAAGCCATAGGGAAGTGGAGGGGACAGGCTTACTCTTTTAGATTAGTATTCTATTAAGAACCCACCAAGGTCCCATAAAAGTACATCAGTTCTTTCCAAGGGCAATACCAACAATGACCACACACACCCAGCCCTTCTGCTGATGAAGTGATCCCACCTACCACATTGCTACAATGGGGATGAAGGTTCCAATATATAAACCCATGGGAAACAAATACATGCAAGTAATAGCAACATAGCAACAAGTCCAATTATTTATAAATTTATAATATAGAGTTGATCTCCACATATTCCACTGAACTTTCACATATAAGCATTTTTACATCCTTTTATCAGAAATAGAGATTCTTTTTTCTTTTTTTTTTTTGAGGGGGAAAATCGTGGGGGTGTCCTATAAACCTTGTACATATTTCTTAGCATTTGGTTCAATTTTTTGTCTAAACATATCTGTGAACGTAAACATAGATTGCACATTCTTCCTTCTATGGCTTCAATCCTGAAAAGAGTTGTTTTAAATTCTAGCAACATGATGAAATGGAATGTTATTAATTATACTTAAAATGCCACTGAAAAATTTTCCCTAAGTGTGGAATAAAAAAGGAAGCAAAGTACTGAAAACATTTAAATAGGGAATATAGACATCATTAATGTAATAAGAATCTTATCTTAAAAATAAAAGTACTTATGAAGGTTAAAAATATTTCTTATATTTTAAAACTCGTTAATATTCTTATTTTCATACAAAATAGTTGAAGAATTTCTTTCTTTCTTTTTTTTTTTTGGAGTACTGGGGGTTGAACTCAAAGGCTTCACACAAGCTTTGAAAAAGCTGCATGTCCAGCTTTTTTCTTTTTTTTCTTTCTTTTCTTTTTTTTTTTTTTTTTTTTTTTTTTTTTTTTTTTTTTTTTTTTTTTTTTTTTTTTTTTTTTTTTTTTTTTTTTTTTTTGGTGACAGGGTGTTTCTAAGTTATGCAGGCTGCCTCTGGTCTCAAATTTGTAATCTTCCTGTTTCAACCTGAGTTGCCAGGAATAAAGGCATGTGCACTTGATTTCATTCAAAAGACAGAAAGAAAATATTACAATTTGTAACCAAATTAGAACAAGAATATTTCACTGATAATACATAGAAGCCGATAAAGATGATAAAAATGTTTACAAAAAATTGCAGAATTGCCCTCAAAGTAAATAAGTTAATAGTAAGTGAAAAATAAACTGCAAATGAAAATATATTTGTAATTTTGATCAATTTGTTTCTTTTACCCAGGGGTTACTGACCACAAATGAATATGTATTCAATTGGGAGAAGGACCCAGCAAATCACTCCCAAAAATCAATCCACCATTGAAAACCCTATGAAAAGCAGAGAAAGCAGAGAAGCACTGACAATAGTGTTTCACCTGTTGTACATAGGGTTGCTATGAGTGAGATACCGACTCAATGGCACCCAACAACAACATGTATTCAATACTGAATAAAGAATAGTACTTATAATACAGGAGAAATGAACTCCCCCCTCTTTTTTTTTTTTTTTTTTTTTTTTTTTTTTTGCGGTACTGGGTATTGAACCCAGGGCCTCCCGCCTACATGCTTTGCAAGTGCTGGACTACTGACCTGCACCCCCAGCCCTTTTTTTTTTCTTTTTTTCTTTTTGAGACAGGGTTTTCCTAAGTTACACAGACTGCCTTGGTCTCGAACTTGCGATCCTCCCGCCTCTGCCTCCTAAACTGCTGGGATTATACATGTGCGCCACTGCACCTGGCTACTTCCCATTTTTTTTATAATGATGACCTCCATTTTTTTTTATTCATCCAATTCAACCCAATTTGTCCACTGATGGTGTATGACCAGAAAATAGTAGAGATCTCTGTGTGCATATTATTTGTACTTCAGCAAGCCGGAAGGATAAAGACAGCCTTTCATTAGAAGATAATCTGTAGCCAGTCTAAGAAATATTAAGACGAATGGTAATGGTTTTGGTCAATAAGTCTTTAGGTATACACCCACATTATAAATAAGAAATATTTACTTCGTAGAGTCCACCTTACTCTTCTTTAAAATTTTTCTCTTGGTATTTACAGAGTTCTTCATTGTGACTAAACACAAACACAAACACAGACAACATGAGATTCAGCCTCTTGAATTTTGAAGTGTGTAGTACACTATCCTCAATGATTATTTCAATGTTGCACAACAAATATCTAAAATTTTTTCATCTCCCATAGCTGAAACTTCATATAAATTGTAGCAATTTTCTATGTCTCTTTTCCCAGAGCCCCTGGCAGCTACCATTTTACTTTTTATCTGTATTAGTTTTAAGAATTTAGCTTTTGAGGATCAAGAACTCTCTCTTAAGTAGATGACTTGCAAGCAGTTTATGACTATTGTCTTTGCTTGTTTTTGTTGTTAGATTCTGTGGAGTTGGATCCCACTGTTGAGTCAGGTCCCACTCATAGCAACACTCATAGGGTTTTCAATGGCTGATTGTTTTGGTATTATTTTCAGGAGTGGGCTGCCATATCCTTCTCTTATATTGTCTTTTCTTAGGGATTTAGTAAAAGTCTATTTAGAAAAAGCTATTTTGAAAAGAAAGAAAAATGCTTTTTCCTTTTCTTTGTTGAGTTATTCCCTTACAGGGTCTCATGTGGAAAGCTCTAAATAAGCAGAAGTGGTCAAACTTTTAAAAATAAATAAGTCAATATTTTAATTTGTAAACCTATTACACTTATTTTATATCACAAACAGATCTATTAAGACCTAATGAGTGGCTCTCATCTTGGGAGGAACAGAATTATCACCTGGAGGAAAAATATAAATATGCTTTTTTTTTTTTTTTTTTGCTAAAAGCACAAATTCTTACCATAATTTCAAAATGTTAGGATCTGAGAGTCATGGAATGACTAAAGAATCCAAGCTGGCCTTCAAAGAACCTTGCTACCTTCCCCACTTCCAGCACCAGGACCTATCTGCTCCTAAGCATCCCACTTCAACAAAACCAAATTTCCCCAGTATAGCTGAATGGGTAGAATAATTTCTCCTACTTTGGAGATTATCTTTCACCAACTATTGCCCCAACTGCTTGTTTTTATTTAAAGCTGAAGTGTCCTCTGAAAGCTCATGTGTTAAAGGCTGGATTGCCAGCTGACAGGCTTTTGGGAAGTGATTGGACCCTGAAAGCTCTGACCCAAACAATGGATTAGTCTCTGAGTGGATTAATAATCTAATGGCATTTTGGGGAGGTGGTGGGCACTAGGAGATTGATCCCAGGTGGAGGAAATGTATCACCTGGAAAGATAAGCTTTGTCCTTGGCCCTTTCCTGTCCCTCTCTGCTTCCTGGTTACTAAGAGGTGAGCAGCTCAGCTCTCCCTGTATCTGCCATGATGCCTTCCTACAGCACAGCCCAGAAACAACCAACTCAAGTGACCATGGACCAAACACTCCAAAACCATGAGTGAATACAGATCTGTCCTTAATGTGTTTTTCTCACATATTTGTGACAGTGGCTAACAAATACTAACTACTACTAACAGTCACAAACAACTGTTGTTAGTTGCTGTCCAGTCAAGTCCAACTCATAGTGACCCTATGTATAGCAGACAACTAGCAAACTACTAATTAAAAGTCTTACTAACAATTTATAAAATTCTGGTTTTCTTCTTCAAACTATAACATCTGTTAGACCTCTTTTAACCAAGTTATATTAAAGGAAAGGGTCAACATTCTGACTGAGTTCCTCTCACACATGAATGTTCACATTAAAAATGCTTCTTGAGGCTCCATTATAACTAGTCTGTTGACTATCACAAAATGAAAGAAGTTGTTAGAACTGTCACTACAATTGCATAAATCTTGAAGAAAATAAGAATATGATATTTTAACCCAAAATAAACAGTTTAAGAGCATATACTTACAGGTGCCTGTGCCCATACCACCGTGGCGTCCGGTCCTCTCAGATTTCGGAAGCTAAGCAGAGTCAGGCCCGTTTAGCACTTGGATGGGAGACTGCTGGGAATAACAGGTGCTGTAGGCTTGGGAGAAGTACGCAGCAACCCACTCCCAAAAAACAATCAGCCATTGAAAACCCTATGGATAGCAGAGAGGCACTAACAGTACTGCTTTGCCTGTTGTATGTAGGGTTGTTATGAGTTGGACACCGACTTGCCAGCACCTAACAACAATGCTTAGAGGTTCACTTAAAAAAAATCAATGCCTTTTAATCATGGTACTTCTGACACTGTATGGCAAGTTTTAATGTGCTGAAGGAGAATTTATACTTTGTATCATCATGATTTATTTTTTAAACAAACACTGAGTAATTACAAGCTCTTTGCCCAATGGTGAAATCTTGTTCATTTTAAAATCATACTATAGGGTGATACAAAATTATGTTCTCAAGAAGGCCCTGTTCTGAGATTAACAGAGGTGTTGAATTGCAAAGAAATGCAAATTTCCTTATGTCCAGTTCCTTCTGGCTTTCATTGGCTCTTGGCCCATAATTAGACTCTAAACTGACTTGTGACATTAGACCAATTACAATTTAAAAACCAGAAATATATTTTTATGCTAAGAAGATTATAAGATTTTGCTTATTTGGCCTGGGGTGGTGGTGCACACCTGAAATCCTATTATTCAGGATGCTGAGGCAGGAGGATTGAAAATTTGAGCCCAGCCTTGGCTACGTAGCTACATAGAGACACTTTGTGTCCCCGCAAAATATTTTGCATATATATCTTGATATTATGAATATTAGGTAATCTGAGGGGAAACAGATTACAGATTCAGATGGTACTGAACTAAGAAGGCGAGGGAATTATATTAAGTAGCACTACAGTCATGTATTTTCTGATATCTATGAGAGGGTCCCTGAGAAAATACAAGCTGGAAGAGAAGTTCATATGCTATCTGCTATTTAGGCTGAGGGCTGGGATTTAGCTCAGTTGGTAGAGTGCTGCACTGCAGTCTCTGAGGTCCTGAGTTCAATTACCAGCACCACAATCATGGCAGAAGGACCTGGCAATCCACTCCCAAGGCAATCCCAAAATAGTCTGCCATTGAAAACCCTATGAGGGTCACTATGAGCCGGATACTGACTCAACAGCACTTAACAACAACAACATTTAGGCTGAGGTAGTCCTGAATTATGAAATTATGAATTATTTATTGTTTTGGTACTGAGACATTCCTTACTCCCTTATCGGTTTCCAAGGAACTGGAAATGTGAATTTGAGATTTCAACTGAGTGTAAACAGAAGTGTCTTTCATAAATGCTGTTTCATAAGCTGATCCACCAAGCAGCATTGAACAAATAAACTCAACCTTAGGGTAAAGTGCACATAATTTTGATCTTAAACAAATATTAGAAGCACCAACAAGTTGTATGACCAGATTCTTTTCTAAGTACATTCTTGACATATGGTCAATTCTTCCTTACTGCATACGTGTAGCTTCAAAGTAAGTTCATAATGGTGCTTTTACTGCAAATACTGAAATTAACCTTAAGACTTGAATATTTAAATTCAACGTATCTTCTTTAACAGTAGAAGCTGCCCTCATATCCCTGCACAACGTGGCTAGTTTCTTATTACCTGAATATCCTAATGTGAAGTCATTTTCATGCATTGGGCTGCTCCTTGGTACCTTCTTCTCTCATTTCTCATCTCCTCAAGAACAGACTGAATTTGCTGCTGGCCCTACAGTCAGATGTAACCTGTGAAGGAAGAAGTGCTAATCATTCCCAAATAATTTCAAACTGTTGTTAATTTACATTGCAAAACCCAGGGAACATAAGTGTTGTAAGATCCCTAAGGGGCTGGGATTTAGCTCAGTTGATAGAATTCCGAGCTGCACTTTCTGAGGTCCTTGGTTTGATCACAAGCACTGCAAAAATGGGAGAAGGACCTGGCAATCCACTCCCAAAGCAATTCTAAAACAATCAGCCATTGATAACCCTATGAGGGTCACTATGATTCAAAACTGACTCGATGGCACTTAACAACAACAAGATCCCTACTAGTTGGGTGACAGTGTAAAGAGTAGTATATTGGATTGGGCAAGTTTACTTACATGGTACCACTGAGATTCTTTACATAATTTATTAGATTAAGCATGTTGATAGTGATCACTTCAGTTTGGCTAGCCAATTAACTGAAACCTCGAGACAAAGACTATATGGAATGAAAATACATATTAGAAATTTCTCTTAATGTTGCAGAGAAACATAACAAAAGTTAGATACCAGAGTGCATGCATCATGTAAGAGCTGTCTTAGTCACTTGGGTCTACCATAACAAAATACCATATACTAAATACCTTAGACAATAGGACATGATTTCTCACAGGTGTAGAGACTAGAAACCAGTTTAATAAAAAATAGAGGCTGTAGATTATACAAACATCAAGGTCAACTGCCTATAATTATGCAACTAAAACCTAAGAAAGTCTCATTTATCTGAAACACCAGGTTTAATTATAAATAAGACTTAAAATATAAGCTTCACATACTTGTCAGTATGATTCAGAAAAATTACACCCACCAGCTACAGAAAAATCAATTCAAACAGCACTAATTTCACTACAAAGAATGTTAATGCACAACAGCCAACCATGAAAATGGTCAAAGTATACACTCCTTTCTGCTATGTAAACTGCTGAAACTTCTGGAAGGAGGGCTTCTTACCACTTGGTGTGAAGTCTCCCAGATTGTGATCTGTACTTTCATATATTGCATGCAAATAATTAAAAAAATTTTTTTCTAACTTGTTTTTATTTTGACTATTTATATAAATGCCCCACACGTCTGTCAGTTTGCCGCACTGTGGGGGCTTGCATGTTGAGATGAGGCTGAGAGCTCTGCCACAGGTACCTCAGATATGAGCAAGGTTACCCATGGTGGACAGGTTTTCTGCTGAGCTTCTACACTAAGACAGACTAGGGAGTAGGACCTGGTGAACCAACCCTGAAACAACTAGCCATTGAAAATCCTATGAATAGCAAAGAAACACTGTCAGATATAGTGCCGGAAA